>BLSH010400846.1:437296-452583 GCA_018402905.1 Glandirana rugosa
AGGTAAAACAACATGGTTTGTTTATCGACTAGGCCTGCCATCCATGGACGACAACGTCCCATGTAATGTCCTGAGCCTTTAGTGATATTACTGTATAATGCAGGGGTTAGTCAGTTGTCCTGGAAAAAACTAGGTTTAGACGCTGGAGAACTGCTGGGTGGACTCCCCACAGGAGGAAGACCGCCCCCTGAGTTTACACTGGAACTCGGGGAGGAACCTGTTTATGGGTGGCCTTGTCCCTGGGCGGAGAAGACTACGATTTTCTAAGTGTGCAAGGAATGATGTAATACTAAATTAACTAGAGACCTCCCTTGGCATAAACATATGGTCTATACGGGAGTGAGAATGGTGAGGGTGAGAATAGTGTGTGTAGTCCTTGCCCAAAGGATGCAGTTCCCTCCAGAGATCAATTAAATCATAATGTAGTAAGGAACGTGTGAATCTTTTAGCATCAGAAGAGGCGGGTCCCTGTTCCGGTGGGTATTTGTCCAAGGAGGGGCTCAAGGTCACATTTGAGTCCCCCGCCAGAAGGAGGACACCCCTCAGGTGGGTCGTCAAGAGGTCGCAGATTTGGATCAAAAAAGGTCCTGTTGACTGATTGGGGACGTAATATGTCATTATAGTGATTTCCGAGTCCTGTAATGTACCCTGCAACAGCAGGTACCTACCGTCCGGATCAGCTATTTGTTTGGTACAACAAAATGGACTAGTTTTGCGGAAAGCAATGAGGACCCCCTTTTGTTTAGTCGGGCCTACAGCCTGAAAAACTTGAAGGTATTGTGCGTCAAAATATTTAGGGCTAGAGGACGTTGAGAAATGAGTTTCCTGCAAGCAGGCTATATCTATTTGCTGTCTTCTAAGGTACTTAAAGATTTTAGTTCTTTTCTGAGGGGAGTTCATGCCTTGGACATTTAAGGACAACCAGTTAAGTGTCATCACGACAGTAGAGAAGTGCGATAAAGCGGGCCTCCAGGCCCGCGCCCCCCGGACTCGAGAAAAGAGAGGAAGTAGAGAAGAGAGGAAAAAAGGAAACACATGTAAAATAGTAAATAGACCAAAATGTAAATGGAACAGTGATGATCCAAACATCAAATGTGAAACCAATTGCGGGTTTGAAATCCCACCAGAGGGTTGGAAGTTGGGCAAGACCGAAGTCATGACCAGGTTCCAACAATGTAGGGCGCAGTGGCCCGACGGGACTACTCGGCAACTTTAAGCAAAAAAAAAAATGGTAATAAACTGCATAACATACTATAAGTACATAACACCAAATAAGTTTAACCTTGTTAAAGGCACAGGCTGGTTATATTCGGGTAGCCGCACCGTCAGAGCGGCGCAGCATCGCCGTCCAGGGGGAGCCCCCCCCCAGGATCCAGGGCTGGAGGGCCACCCCCGGCGCCGACCCCGCGTGAGGTATAAGCCGCTAAAAGGAGAGGCCAAAAAAAAACACTCATACAAAAGGAGAGAAAACAAAAAAACATGTTCAAACTCAAGTGCTTAGTGTAATAACATGAACATTAACTAAGACAGTTAGACTAGCAAAATATTCTAGGGTCCTGGCCTCATAGGGTCTAAAAGTCGACCCAGGGCGAGAAACCCCCCCTTCCCAGCACAACATTAGGATACCAGTTCCTCCTCCCCTCCATCCAACGTCCCCACTCCCAAGGGAGGCCACTGCTAGTCCGCCTAATATGCGCCCCCCCCCCCCGTTAAGAAGGTGGTCCCAAGGGGATAACATCATAACACAGTCATTAAGTGTCAGTTCCAGGTGCCGCCATCTCTCTCATGGGGCAGCGCCAGGAGTAAGGTACCCTCGAGAACAAATGGGGGGAGAGGAGAGGAAAAAAAAATAAAATAAAAAAAATATATATATATATATAATTGGAGGGGAGTGAGGAGCACTGAACAAAAATAGGTGCAGGGGGGTATGTTGGTCCTTACCCTGGTGACCGTCAAATGGGGTCTCAACGAGCGATCCAACCTCCAGAGATTGATCAGTTATATGGACTGCAACCGCAGTCTACAGGCTGCAATTTGCAAATGGGAGTTGGCCGCGTGTAATATGGTCAAAGCGTAGGCCCCCAAATCAAAAAGAAAAAGTAACAGAACACTTAGTGGTTACCAGGGGGATGTGGACCCAGTGTCAGCCATTGTCGACATCCTGAAAGCGTTGAGCCTGAAGGGTGCAGAGGGCTTGAGAGCTTGATTGAGATAGTTGAGAGGAGCCACGGAATGTCTGCGATGGCCGTCGGGTGGATGAAGGCGTCGCATTTTGTTGAGAGGGGGGGAGGTCAAACTGAAGATCCTGGAAGTGTTTCTTCATATCCGTCACAGAGAAGGCTTGAAACTGGCGGCCTTGGTAGGAAAACGATATTTTGAAAGGGAACCCCCACCGATATCGGATATCTTTTGCTTGTAAAATTTGAAGATACGGTTTCAGGGTTCTCCGTATAGTGCCCTGGGAGAGATCTGCAAACAGTTGAAGGGGGTTACCTTGAAATGACAAATCCTGTCTGTCCCTAGCCGCCTGCAGCAGCCTCTCCTTGGTGTGATAGTAATGGAATTTAATTATGACATCCCTGGGCGGACCATCGGTCGGTTTGGGTGCCAGAGACCTGTGGATGCGGTCAAACTCCAGGCGTTCCGGGGGGATGTCTGGTGCAAGCTCCTGGAAAAAGGCAGTGGCAGTGCCTTGTAGGTCTGTGATGACCTCTGGGAGACCGCGGACACGGAGGTTATCCCTGCCGGCCCTATTCTCAGCATCTTCTAGCTTGTCCTGCACCGCCACAAGCTCTGCTTGCAATTTTTAAACCTCCTCCTCATGTCCCTCAAGGACAGTAGTAGTCAAGTCCATCCTCTGCTCAAGCTGATTAGTGCGGTGGCCTAGCTCTTTAAGGCCCTTCACTAGGTCTGCTGACAGTTTGCGGGAGGCCGCGGTGATCTCGTCCCGCACTATGGACCGAAATTTATGTAGAAGAGCGTCCGAGTCCATGGCCAGGGGGCTGGTGAAGTCTGAGGGGAATTGCTGCAGACTGTCCCCTGAGAGCCGCGTGGTATCATCCGGCTCCGGTGGCTCGGGCGCCATCTTGCCCTTACCTCTCCCCTTCCTTGAAGTCGAGGCCGCCTTCTATAACTTCTTCCCCTGACGGCTCCGGGGCGTATGATACATGCCACCGGGAGCCTGGCGTGTTAGGTGGTCCGGTGAGCTCCTTCAGCGGCCGCGGAGAGCAAGCTGTGCCCTGCTAGCCGAGCTTTTGTGTCCCGTCGGCGCGGAGCGGGGAAGCTAGGCGTCCATCTTCCCCGAGCCCGCGCATGCGCCGTTTCTTGAGCTTTTCTTGTGCTAAAGGTGCAGAGAATGTGATAATAAACAAAAATTAATGCATATTCATTTAAATTAATGATATTGTTTAAAAAGTTTATATATATATATATATGTATATATATATTTTTTTTTTAAACTCCGTTTTGGCCAAGTGTATCCTGAATTTTCATTTTTGACACCAAAATTTCCATTCGGTACAGCTCAACATTAGTAAATTATTACGCCCATGTGCAACTGGCCTAAATGTTGAGTCGTCACATTCACATTTGGACCTTTGTTGTTGCTTGGGCCATCCTAAGGCTTCATTCACATCTGAGCGTTTCTGCCCGCTATTCGAAATAGCGGCAAATCGTGGGACGACCTTGCACATCGATTGTTGCCAGACGAATCGTGATAAAATTGCGCAAACAGAATCGCCGGATGCCTGGTGCCCTAAAGAAGTTCTGGAAATTCTTTTGTGCGACAGGCGACCTGCGATGCGCATCGCTCAGATGTGAAGCGAGCCTACATGATCACACATGTTTTTTGTTTTTTTTTAATTATTATTAAATAACAGTTTATGTTGTCTCTGCTTTTATTATTGGGGTTATGTAGTGTTTAGCTATTGTAACTGCTATAAACCAGTCTTTTCTTTGTCATTCCTTTGATCCTGTAAGAGCAGACTGAGAAAAATATCTGATAGGCCCCCTTATAATATCTCACAAATAGTAAGAGTCCCATCCAATTTGGCTGATAACTTTTGTCTGGTGTCTGTTGAGCTTTGTCTGCTTTAAACAGTTGAAAGCGTTTGTTGGTTACATAAAGTTGTCTGTGGGCTGCTAGGTTGTTAGGCGGGGGCTTATGATCACTGAGAAAGTCCCCACTTGCAATTATCAAAGTGTGCAGCAGGGGGTACTAAATCCCTATCTAGTACTGTGATGTTTTTTGCTGTTATCTGCAATCTTGATTGGAGTATAAATAGATCTAAAATATGTTGTCCACTAGTAACTACTTTAGAGCACTTTTTTCCCCTTTTTAATTCTGATGTATGTATTCATTTAATTATATTATATTCAACATTAAGTTTGAATCTTTGTTGTTTAGAACAATCCTTCTGACAGTTCTGCTACAATATACTTTTTTATATTTTTGACCATACTTGGCTTGAATTTCAGGCCGATTCCTGTTGAATCTGCTAAAATTTGAGCCTTGGGGGGTCCTGTTGTGTTGGCACCAGATGCTTTAACAAAAGCAAATTCAATATTAACTGATATGCGGGGGGAATTGTCAGCGATCTGATAACAGCATCCTATCGTCAGTCACTGCTTGGATATGCAGACAGCAATGGGTGCTGTGGCTTTCTAAATACAATATCTGCCACTGCAGATTTCTCCATTCGTGTTCTTTAGCTTGGATGGGGGAATTTGAGTGATGGCTATGGTGTATGGCTAGCTTAAAAGTCATGTTTGCATAGACTTTGACAAAGAGAGAAAACTAAATATCCTGCCCTTGAGAGAGATGAGTGTCCAAGGACAGCCTAAGATCTTCAACTGGTCTGTGTCTCGCTCTGGCTATGCTGCCACTCATAACAGGCCGGGGGAACCCACAGAAAAACTGTAAAAAATAAGGAACAGAGGGCGCACCAGCCTAGCGCATTACCTTTGCAACCATGTATTGTATAAAAGACAATGCATATACAGTCGGGTCCATAAATATTGGGACATCGACACAATTCTAATCTTTTTGGCTCTATACACCACCACAATGGATTTGAAATGAAACCAAGAAGATGTGATTTAACTGCAGACTTTCAGCTTTAATTTGAGGGTATTTACATCCTAATCAGGTGAACGGTGTAGGAATTACAACAGTTTGTATGTGTGCCTCCCACTTTTTAAGGGACCAAAAGTAATGGGACAGATTAACAATTATAAATCAAACTTTCACTTTTTAATACTTGGTTGCAAATCCTTTGCAGTCAATTACAGCCTGAAGTCTGGAACGCATAGACATCACCAGACGCTGGATTTCTTCCCTGGTGATGCTCTGCCAGGCCTCTACTGCAACGGTCTTCAGTTCCTGCTTGTTTTGGGGCATTTTCCCTTCAGTTTTCTCTTCAGCAAGTGAAATGCATGCTCAATCGGATTCCGGTCAGGTGATTGACTTGGCCATTGCATAACATTCCACTTCTTTCCCTTAAACTCTTTGGTTGCTTTCGCAGTATGCTTCGCGTCATTATCCATCTGCACTGTGAAGCGCCGTCCAATGAGTTCTTAAGCATTTGACTGAATATGAGCAGATAATATTGCCTGAAACACTTCAGAATTCATCCTGCTGCTTTTATCATACTGCGTACTGCGAAAGCAGCCAAAGAGTTTTTTAAGGGAAAGAAGTGGAATGTTATGCAATGGCCAAGTCAATCACCTGACCGGAATCCGATTGAGCATGCATTTCACTTGCTGAAGACAAAACTGAAGGGAAAATGCCCCAAAAACAAGCAGGAACTGAAGACAGTTGCAGTAGAGGCCTGGCAGAGAATCACCAGGGATGAAACCCAGCGTCTGGTGAGGTCTATGCGTTCCAGACTTCAGGCTGTAATTGACTGCAAAGGATTTGCAACCAAGTATTAAAAAGTGAAAGTTTGATTTATGATTATCTGTCTTATTACTTTTGGTCCCTTAAAAAGTGGGAGGCACATATACAAACTGTTGTAATTCCTACACCGTTCACCTGATTTGGATGTAAATACCCTCAAATTAAAGCTGAAAGTCTTCAGTTAAAACACACCTTGTTAGTTTCATTTCAAATCCATTGTGGTGGTGTATAGAGCCAAAAAGATTAGAATTGTCGATATCCCAATATTTATGGACCTGACTATACTCACAACAACCTCAGTTAGGCAGGGAGGGTCCCCTCTTCCTCAGAGCTCTGATAAACACATCCGCTAATTTGGAAATTCATCTCCCTTTCGGGACTTATTTAGCAGACCAGGGTGGTCAGAGCACTTTCTGAACTTCGATATGCCTAATTGATGTAATTCTTTGTGAGTATATATGCATTACCTTTTTCATAATGGTTGCAAAGGTAATGCGCTAGGCTAGTGCACCCTCTGTTCCTTAACTTGGATAGACTTTGGCATGCCCATGAAAGTCCTAGTATTTTGGGAGGCTGCAGTGATGCTGCCAAAAGGATTGTTCTATCAGCAAAAAAATGATATATCTAGCATCATGCCGAATAACCTCTCCCCAAGAGTTTTATTACTGGTACTTACTGTACGTTTATGTATCAAATATAGAGCTGCACGATTAATCGTATTAAAATCGCGATCTCGATCCACCCCCCCTGCGATCTCCATCAGGCATTACCGCGATTTTTAGTGCAGTTAATGGAGTCTGACTTGCAGGGCGACTCAGCGCGACTTGACTGTAATAAAAGTCAATGCAAGTCGCCTGAAGTCTTTTCTAAGTCGGAGCGACCTGAGTCTCTGGGGAGACTGCCAAGTCTGGGCAGAGAGCCAAGTTCTGAAGTCATCATTGATAAAGACACTAAAAGAGATACCATGTTAATTACTTCAAAGGAATAAACTCTGGTGTATAGAAGATGTTCAGTTTAACCATTTAAAGACTAAATCTTTTCCGATTTGCTGCTTACAACTAAAAGCCATTATTTTGTGCTAGAAAATTACTTAGAACCCCCAAACTTTATATATATATATATATATATATATATATATATATATATATATATATATATATATATATATATATATTTATTTATTTTTAGCAGAGACCCTAGAGAATATGATGGCGGTTGTTGCAATATTTTATGTCACACTGTATTTGCGCAGCGATCTTTGAAACACGATTTTTTTGGAAAAATTACCCTTTCAAAAAACTAAACAGTGCTGTTAGCCCAATTTTTTTGTATATGTAAGATGTTACGCTGCGAGAATCGTGATCTTTATTCTAAGCAAAAAAAATCATGATTCTCATTTTGGCCAGAATCGTGCAGCTCTAATCAAATATTTGTATAACAAATACAAGACCAACAATGCATCTATTCCCAACAGAGCTTTCAGTCCTAGAGAGGCCAGACTGCATATGGCAATTACAGGCAGAAGCCATTAAATAATGTTTCTGGAAGAGTCTTAGGTCGGCCATACACGCTTCAAACCATTAATGGGCAGGTTTAAAGCATTAACCTAAAAAAAGAAAAAAAAAACAGATCCTGTTCCCTTAAAGCATGTTATACAGCACAGTGCTTGTGCTGTGTAATTTGGCCCCCCGTATCACCTAAAAAACCTGGCTATGCCCTCCCCCCTGTCAACTGACCACATTATGTCATGGCTGCTTATCCCTGAGACCGCAGTCAATTTATGTGACTCCATCATCCACAGCCCTGCTCTGACCTGTCCCACCTCCCTCCCTGCCTGTCTGCTCGTGTCAGCGCCCGCCCCCTCCGCTCCTGCTTCTCTTATAGTTACTATAAAACCATCCCATCTCCTCTTTAATATTAACAATGTTTGCCCCTGCACCTGTGTTATTTAAAAATATGTTAATCTGTACCTATATCACATCGGCTCCCGGCGATAACATGACTCTTCGGCTCTCTTCCCCTCCTCCCCGGCTGATGTCATCGGGGGTGCTCAGCCCCGCCCACTTTAGCTGTCAGCCGGGAGCGGAGAGAGCTGAGGAGTCACATGATCACTGGGAGCCGCTGTGATATTGGTACAGATCAGCATAGAAACTTGTTATGTTACAGAGGGGATGGGAGGATTTTATAGAAGGGGCTTAACAACCACTTTAATGCACCAAGTTGATCGATCAATCAACTTGGGTACAACCAGCCTGCTGGATTCTCTTGCAATTATCGCTAGTGGCTGCTATAGCCGCTTGCAATAATCACGGGATCCCCCCCGGGAAGGGGACTGACTATTGCTGACTCCCCTGTCAACAATATTTCTGTTGATGGGGGGAATCGTGTTAATTTCTTTCCTACAACATGTGGTTGCAGGAAACAAAATCACACTGTGTATGGCCGACCTTACGCAAGAACATCATAAGTGTCATTGCTATTGGGTTCTAGCTGGACTTAGGCCCAGGGCCCAGCAAAAATGAAAACTTTTTTTATTAGCATGTCTAATTTAGTATAGACACAAAATCTGTTTTATCCAAACTTTTACTTTTGCAAACAGTACGGCTACATTTTGCGAATCTTTTGTTCAAAGACAAAGAAAAGAAAAACCATTATCAGTGTTGCTCAACCAGTCAGATGCTTGTTTTAATTTTCTAACCTCTGTTAGCAAAATGACAGCTGAAACTAAACTGGTTGCCATAGGAATCACCAACATTTCTGTCCTAACCCTGTGTGGCATTATCATGTTTAACTTCTGGACATTGTTTCTGTTGCCAGACTGAACAGAAGAAAGAGGCAGCTCCTCCACAAGAAGAATCTGACTTGGAGAAAAAGAGAAGGGAAGCTGAAGCCTTACTGCAGAGTATAGGAATTACCGCTGATCCCCCCCTGGGTAAGCATACGGCATGAATGTTGCTTGCTGCATTTGACTGCATGCTTGCCTGCTCTCCTCTAATGTTGCCTGCAACTGACCTACTAATCACATAAATGCCAGCCATTCCATTACTGACCAAATACCACACAGTGTATAAGTAGGGTTCGGTTTAATGATATTTCCCTAAATACAGTACATTCCAACTTATAAATGACAAATAAAGCAACAGAATTGTCTGCGTAGAAGTGTATTTATAGAAGACAAAGAATACTGCATTGTATTCTTATTTTTGTGGTTATTATAACTAAGTGTGGCTGTTTACATAAATTTGGCAGCACAGAGTGGGCCTTATGTCATTCTGCCACATATTTAGATACCAGTGTTTGTGCTGCCCTAGCAGTAAGACCAAACTGTCAGTGACAACTTCTGGATGAGGATGCAGCAGTCACGACTCCCGACCTCCTATGAGGGTCCTTTCACACTAGCGGACGAGCTCCGCTGCTCAGCGGGGATCCATCCGTTGATCCCCCCCCCTCTGTCCATGTTCATTTGATCCGATCTGCCAGAAGGATGGAAAATGGGGTTTCCATCCCTCTGTATTTAGTGGATCGGAGCTGATTGGATGTCAGCGGACATGTCACCGCTGACATCCTTCGCTCCATAGAGGACAATGGAGCGTCCGTTCAGGTCCGCCTGAAAAACTGACAGGTGGACCTAGATGGTCTGCTCGTGTGAAAGGACCCTTAAATACATAAAATACAACCACTAGCTCCGTGCTTTTGATGCAGGTTGTTGTAAGTATGTTAGGTAGGATAAAAATAAGTAAATTTAAAGCTGAAGTTTTTTTTATTTATTTTTTGATATGCAGCACCACGGATATAACTGAAGCTGGGTATACACCGAAGGAAATATGCCTGGTTGTGGCTTGTGTGTACCATTGTCTGTTCAACAGAAGCCAGCCTGGCTTCTTAGTTTTTTCTATAATTATTGATTTTACTTCTTTTTCAAATCAAAAAGTAAAGAAAAGGTTACAAACCATGGACAATCGTATAGGGCCAACTGGACACCAATATACGGGAAAAAAAAAAACAGGGTAAGGAGGACTCAGTAGGAGCAACAGCACAAAATCTTCAAATAATGTGCACAATATTATTGTAGCAACGATACTCTGAGCAACCAAGTTTTTATGAGCAGCAAGCGTCAAGCTCAACCCAAAGAGGCCGCTAAGGCCTGGCTTCTGTCAAGCGGTCATGTTGGAAAACCAGCATCCAATCAGTGCTTGCAGCCAATGGCTGCAGTGCTGATCTGTGTATTCTGACAGAGGGGGGAGTCCCTGTTAGAATACAAAAGCACAGCAGGGGAGATCCCTACAGCCACATCACTTGTGTGGATGTGAGGATCTCCCTTTTTTTTTTTTTTTTTTTCGTTCAGCCCACTGGTTTATACCCTGCTTTAATTCTAATGAAGTGTGTCCAGCTAGCTGCTACATAGTGCAGCTTTCCCTAACTTTCCGCCCTCCTCCTCCATTCATAGAACTTGCACTATTCTTTCCTAGAATGCAAAGCATTTTGTGAATAGCAGACAAGGCAGATGAATGACGAGATCTACCTCTTCCAATCACAGAACACTTTGCACCCTAGGAAACATTACTACGAGTTATGTAGATGAGGTGGGTGGAAGGAGTGGGCAACTCTTTCACACTTTCAGTGGCAACATTGGAAGTTCAGTGCTGTGGAAGAGAAGATTTTTACACTGCACAACGGCCAGGTGGACATAGGACACTTCATCAGAGGTAAGTTCTGTCCCTGGAGCTGCATAGCAAAAAAACTGTTTAACTAAACTTCCGCATTTTATGTTTATCATATGGTGAGTAGCGTGCTCTGTTTGTCACTTTCTCTGGGTGCCAGTGTTTTCGATAGGACAGGGATATGCAATTAGCGGGCCTCCAGCTGTTGCAAAACTACAAGTCCCATCATGCCTCTGCCTCTGGGTGTCGTGCTTGTGGCTGTCAGAGTCTTGCTATGCCTCATGGGAATTGTAGTTCTGCAACAGCTGGAGGTCCGCTAATTGCATATCCCTGCGATAGGATAACAAAAAGAGTTTATATTTTTTACTGTGTTTATGTGCAGTATATAGCACAGTTTCATATTGCAGAGTATCTGTAATCTGTGTCTGATACCCAATAATTAGATTTGGATTAATTTCCCACTCCAAGGGCAAAACACGCACTGTTGTCTCTGGGGTCCTACACATTTATATCTATCTATCTTTATCATTTTTTTTTGTGGTGGATTACAGTTATGAGGACATATACAGCTAATGTTCAAAAACATTTGAACACTGCTTTGGGCCAGTTTTGATTGATTACTCTTTATTTTTTAATTTATTTTATTCTTAACATTTACTACTAAATTAATTCCCAGTTAGTCATGAAAAAAGGGTTTAATTCACCTGTATACACTAGTTGCCAAGATATGTTCATTAGCACATGCCAAAGTTGCAAAACTGGGTTAAGGCATTAGTAAAAAAAATACAATTGTTGCCCCCCCCCTGCAGGTTAATGCCATAATGTGCTAGTATGCACCACATTACTAGCACATTATGACAGGCTTACCTTTTAAACAGAGCCATCCAGTGGCGTGCATCACCAGTGCAGGTGCTTCCATCTTCGTTGGTCTTCCTTCCAGGTCCATGCACTTCAACCATTTGTATGGCTGGGTCGCAATAACATTTCTTTTGAAAAGCGAATACTGTTAGTTTGTTCTACTCCAATTGTATAGTGGAGTGGAAAAAGTAACCTTTAGTTTTACATCTATACATTTTAAAAGCAAAGAATGCAACCGATCCAAAATTCCTACTCATTAGTCTATTCCAGGGGTCAGCAACCTGTAGATTGCGACTCCCGTTGGCTCTCACTGCTGTCAATCACAGCCAGTGAGCCATTGAGGAGAGAGTGGGGGGGGGGGGCGAGCCACTGCTCTGTGTCTTATGAACGCATAGAGCAGTGGCTCAGGAGCGAGCATGCAGCAGTGCCCCCAGGACAAGCATCTTTCTCTGAGTGCACTGCTCGAGGGGAACGGACCAGAAGCATCGGTGGGGGACCCGAAAAGAAGAGGATCAGGGCTGTTCTGTGCAAAGCTATTGCACAGAGCAGGTAAGTGTAACATGTTTGGTATTAAAAAACACAAAGCTTTAGTATCACTTTAAATATTTCAAGAGCCTTCAAGCAATCGAGAAATTGCAAGAATTCCCAAGTGCACTGCACAAAAAAAGTTATTACAGAAATAAATTTAAATGAAGGCTTGCAAACTAGAACAAATACATGTACAGTACAAAATTTTATCATTTCCTGTATTAGGCTAGGTTTACACTGCTGCGGTGCGAATTTTCTGCGAATTGAATACGTTTTCTATGCGATTTTTTTTTCAGTACAGACACAAGTGCGATTTCTACATGTATTGGTGCGAATCTACTACAAAGCTGTAGCTGGAGTTGGAGGGGGAAGCTATTGCAGTGATGTGAATGGGAGATTGCGTTTTCAATCCGTGTTCTATTGTAGTCTATGGAGCTGAATTCGCAACGCACAGCATCGCACACGGATCAAACTCGCACAGGACCCTTTTTCTTCACGGATTAGATTCGCAATGCATCAGTGTGAACTGCACTGGTAGAACACTATGTTTTTGGAGATGACTTGCGAATTTAATCTATCGCAACACAATCTGTTCGCAGTACAGTTCGCAGCAGTGTGAACCTAGCCTCATACCCCATACAATATTGTTCACTATACTGGTCCTTTTAAAGTAAATCGTAAAGCTTAGTGAGCACCCTTGTTGTCTGTTGAAAAATGTATTCCTATTCAGATTTTTTCTTTTGTTTTACCTAATCTATAATTTATTGGATGCAAGTTTTACAAAAAGTGGTGAAGAAATACAGTCTGGCTGAAGGGTATTGCAGTTGGGAAAAGAGTTGCAGATTTAGGCTTCATGCACACAGGACTTTAAAAAAAAGTCCAAAAAACGTCAGTAGCTTATCAGTGATTTTTTTTAGCTGTTACCAGTGTTAAATTACCGCAGTTTTTGTGCGTTTTTTTCACGTTTTTTTTTTTTGCATTTTTAAAGGGCCAGCATTTTTTTTTCCCAATTGATCTAAAATGTCCAAAAACGTTGGGAATCTGCATTTTTGAGCGTTCAAACGTTTTACAGCTGAAAAACGTCTCTCAGAACCCTTAGGTCTTGGGGTTTTTTTACAGCTCAAAAACGTCACTGCTAAAAACAGTTGATAACAGTGTGCATGACACATAGGATAACATGATAACATGATGGAGGGTTTATTGACTGTAGAAAAAACGTCTGCAGCTAAAAACAGGTGCTGAAAAACAGTCAAAAAACATCCTGTGTGCATGAGGCCTTACAGACAAGGAACTACGGTAGTGATGACATCCTATTCTGGATTTAATAGTGGAGTTAGTAGGTTTAACAATATTGTTTTGCGTCAGAAAGCTGTGTTTTACTAGGCATAAGCAAAGTGAAAGATTTACTTTCTGAGCCAATCAATTCTATTGTAATGCATACCCAGTAAATGTGTATAAAGCTGTTTCAGGCCTAATTATATCCCTTTGTGAACAGTTGGTTTAAGGACAGTCACTTTTGGCCAGGTGTCTGCATCTTATCTGCCCTTAATTGGTTTGTTAGCCAGTTTCCAAGAAGCACCCTACAAGTGAATGGCCAGAGAGCCTGAACGAAGCCCCGCAGGTGGCCCACTCTCATCCTCTCTTCAGCCCAAGCTAGGGATTAGAAGGCAAGTCAGTGGTAAAAGACTGGCTCTTGTGAACCGGCAGCACTCGCATTCCCCACACTGCTTATCTGTCCCCTGTTCAGATGACCTAAATACAGAGTCAATGTGGCCAGGCTCCCTACCAACAATAGAACAGTTGGGAAGTGCTGTAACGTATCGTGCTCACTCACAGCAGTCACATTACATATGCATATTTAATGGTTTGCTTTCTGCCTGCCATTAGATTTAATTGTACTATACAACGCTACTTAATTTATGCCTTCGTTATATTTTAAATGCTGGAGACATTAAAATGTAACTTGTAAATGGCTTTTCTTTTTGTCTTATTAACTTGCATCCAGCGTGTATTGTTCTTACACTGTCAGGGGATTACAAATTTATCCATTTTGCATATTTGGCTTCACAGCTGGTGAGTGGTTAGAAGTGAACGGTGGCTTTACAGGGCCTTATTCAATGTCACCTGTGATGATCAAGTAATATAGGGCCTCCTTAAGGCTAACCTCACACTTGCAAAATATTCTAACATTTACACAAACCAAGGCACCTGTAGTGTTAACATGTGTTTTTTATGCGTTTGACTTGTTAAAAGAACGCATCCCAGACACCCTCTATGTGATTTTTTTTTTTTTTTATTGGTGGGGGGGTGTTGGCCCCCCCCCCCCCACTCACTGATATTTTATAAATGCTTGTCAAGCACTCTATGCATTAACTGTATATACGTGGTGTATTTACGGTGCGTTAACAAAGACTTGAATGAAAGAAGTTGACAAGTTTGAGCTCCTCCCAGACTCAACATGTTACTTCATTTTTGCTGCACAGAGGCACAAAGCAACACAAATGCTACATATTTATCAAATGCCAAGAAAACTCTGTCCACTGTCCATATTATCCATCGTAGGCTGTTTTGCTAGGTGTTTTGTGAGCGAAAAAAATGCATCCCACACACCTGTTTTCAGTGCCAATGTGATTAGGGCTTAAGGGTGCATGACTAGCACTGCCACAAGAATACTTACAAATATACCACATAGATCAAAGGATAAGTTCCACCCACTTTTAGGGGTCTCTGTGCGACAGCATTATAGGGAGAAGTTTTCTGTACTAGCTGCCACTTTTTGAAATCCGTGCGGCCATGCGGGGCTCCGCCCACGTGGCTGTGTCATTCATTCACACAGCTCTATGTGTCAATAAACTACAAGTCCTGACATCCTTAGCGGCTTGTAGTTCTCAATGACAGATCTGCTGGAGACCTGCATGGCACCAGTGATCTGCTGATCGCTGGTGCAATGCTTTACAAGCTATACTTTTTATTTAAAGTGAACTTCTCCTTTAAAGTGTTAACCCAAAATTTGAAATCACTGGCATCCCCTCTATTATAGCCAGGCATAGCACACTGTATAAGTGTTATATTAAAACGACATTTAAATACCTTTTTTAGAGTGATCTTCAGGCCGGTCACGTGACTCTCAGCCACTTTACACCTCTGATACATGGATACTGCAAAAGGGGCCGAGATCTCCCTCTGACATCAGCCGGGGAGGTCACATGGCCGCTCAGCCCCTCCTACAGTAGACCTGGAGACCGGCCGCGAGTCACGTGACCGGCCTGAAGGTTGCTCTAAAAAGGTATTTACATGCCTTGTTTTAATATAACACATATACGGTGTGGTATGCCATATGTACT
>BLSH010400846.1:457675-472585 GCA_018402905.1 Glandirana rugosa
GGGGGGGGGGAGGACGACAGTGTAAACCGTGGAAAGCCCCCTCCCTCCCTCACCCATGGACAAAAACTATCCATGGGCACAGGGGTGAAGACCCTTTGGAGCGTCGCCGCTTCAAGGGGTCTTCATACCGGGAGGAAGGGGGTGTGGTAAGTGTTTCCTGTCGTGAACGTGTACGGAGCTCCGAAGTGACGGTCAAAAGGAATGGTCCTTACCGTAGTGGGTTCTCGGTAGACTTTTTAGCCCACTCCACGACTGTAGTGCCCGAGGGACTTGTCCATTCACAGAGGATTATAATTTTCAGTCGTCGATGTCATAAACATCGACGACTTAAGATCAAAAAACTACCCCCTCGACCTCGAGGAGAAATTGATGTATAATACACTCAACGGTTAACAAAATTACGATAATTTTCACCATGAATATGAGGATGTGAATCTCTCGCCGCTGCGAGGTTTCCCAGAAGTGGGGACACGGGTACCTATCAAAAACAGGTACCCACTCCCTCCCTCCCCCGAAAGGTGCCAAATGTGACAGCAGGAGGGGGGGGGGGAGAAAACAAGCGGAGCTTCCCCTTTTGGGTGGATTTCCAGTTTAAAATAGGCACATAAAGGTAAGGGCATCCAGAGTAAGCTTTCATCAGTGATCGTTTGCCATGACGCTGGCTCCCGTCGTGATAGTCCTTCACTCACTACCAGGAAGTTGGCCGTGAGATAGAGCAAACTCAAAGCGAGGCTTGGAGTGCACATGGAGCACAGCGTGACGTGTGGGGATGTTGCTGGGTCATGCGATGCATTTCTGAGAATGTGTCCTGTGAATATAGTGGCAGTTGTGCTCCTTCTTGAAGCATATTATGTAAGTTACTAATTGTTTTAATTCTATTAAAGTGGCACTTATACTCCTACACTTAGAGACGCCTCTCTCCTTATATATTTTTTCCATATGTGCAATGCCATGGTAAGACTTTTAATTCTACAACAGCTGGTTTCTTGAGATACTCCAATTCTTTGCAGTAACATACTAGGGTTGACCATGCAAATATGAGCACACAGTAAGAGGGGCAACAACAATATTTGACTATTGGTGACTAAACAGAACATAGATACTTTACCCAAGTAAAAGGTTTTGGCCACAGTGAATTGCAAGTTCATTTTAGCCACCCTGCACATACTGTATAGCCATGACACTTTTAGCCATCATGATATTTCAGGGCAGCAATAAACCTCTACAAAAATCCGATATTGCCCTGAACCTAAAACTTACACTAAAACCCCTCTTACCTCCAATATTCCCAGTTTGCCACATTCTCAGAGTTCAGTAAAATGCTTCCTTTATTATGCTGGGAATAATTGTAAGAGCTTAGTGGTATATGCTGGAACTTGCTATCATGTGGCGATCCATCACTTTTAAATAAGAGGTACCTTAAATAGGTGATCCTATATCAGATTTGATTGGGTTTATTATTGCCACCACACTATATTTAGAAACATTTCTAGGAATTATTAAGCAACTGTAAATATGATTACTTTGGCCCATCATCTTTTTTACTCCATTATTAATGCAATTACATTTGATACATTTCCTTCACAGCCCCTGTCACAAATAGCTAAGATACTGGACAAAAGTTGAAGCCAGTGTCACATATTAAGACATAGTAGCTTGTATTATTATCTTCGCCTGCAGTGAGGACCTAATCTTCTCATGCCTCATTACGTTTCCACTAGGCATTTTCTCTTGTTCAGATTACATGCTTAAATAGGAAGGAGGGGGGTGAGGATTTAAATGTAAATGATTTTGTAAATCCTATGTAACCTGTCAGCAGTTTTGAAAGCACAAATAAATTCTTATTGATACAAGCAGCGTCTCCGTTTCAAAGGGAAATTGAGGAATTTACATGCGGCTCTTGGGGATGCTACATCTTTGTGTCCTTTTATTCACACAGCATACACACTCCTAACGACTTTTGTACCGCTGGACAGGACTTGGAGAAAAGAGAAAAAACTTAATTTTGTTAACCACTAATCCATGTACTTGTCTAAGGGAAAACTTGTGTGTGAGGACTAGGCAGTTTAGCACATCGATGGCAACAACTTATGCTGATCAAGGTGTTTACATTTTTTTAATGTAAGGGTTTGTATCTATACAACCTGCAGTGACCAAAACCCTCCATGTACTAATTGCATGTGTTTATAAAATTGCCCATGTGAAAGAAAAGCATATAAACCCAAAGTTTATTTTTCAGTATGTTTGGCTTCAGTTGGCTGTTGAGCTACCTCTAAGGTCTTTTACATTGGCAGCCCAATGGCTAAATGAGAAAGCTTGCATGACAGGATGACGACACTGCTGCTGATTGAGAGACAGTGGCTTAGCATTGTCAGCTTGCAACAGGAAGTAATGTTACTGGCAGGATCTCATGTAATATACTTGCAAACCGATTCAAAAAAATATCTGTTAAATGATTAAAAATGTATACTCGCCTATTTGACTGCAGCATCAATCTGATGCTGCATCTGTCCCCCACTGCTTCTAATACCGAAAACTGAGCGATCAAAGACCATTGATCGATAGCTTCTCGGTCTTCAGTGAGCAGAGAGCTGGTGACTGTTGGTCACTGGCTCTCTGCTCTGCCCTCCAGCGCTCAATGGAGTACTGGGCCATGGAGGGGGCAAAAGCGGCTGGCTCAGGCTCTCAGGCTGAGCCAGCTGTTGGTCCAGGCCTCTGAGTGGATCTTCAAATTAAAACTGGGATCACTCCAGAGCCTGGACCGCCTGAGTGACATTAGCCGACAGCAGGCTTTAGCCCGCTGCCAGCTGAATCTGGGTCACAGGAATGCGGAACTATGTGCACCCCCGTGACCCACAGGTATGGACATAAGGGCTTTGGCCCCACTTCTTTAATACATTTGCATGAATAGATGCATACTAAAAATTAATTTAGTGTTTACATACTGCTCTCCACCCAAAAATAAAAAATAAATTCTTAAGTTTCACAGTGCATATAAATTGTACCAGTCAAAAAGAAAACAAAATCCACATCTCAGTGTGTTGGCTGAAAATCTGGTACAAAAGAAACTAGAGAAACTTAATTTGAGGATATCATGAGGTCCAGATTACCTACAACAGCGAGTCCTATAGGGTACTTAGCTCAGTTATAGCCAAGGCACTATTTCTAGTTTTTAAAGACCTTTTACTGACTGAAATGGTACCATCTGATTGATGAGATATGTATATACCAGGAAACTACAGACCCGTCAGCCTAACATTAAGAGTATGTAAGGTGCTTAAGGGAATAATAAGGGACTCTGTACAAACCGTGTCATATGTGAAAATCGGCATGAATTTATGAAAGACCATTCTTGTCAGAACAACCTGTTGTCGTTCTATGAGTAAGTAAGTGAGAAATTGGCTGGTGCAAGTCCAGTGGACGAAATGTATCTAGATTTTGCTAAGGCATTTGAGAATGTCCGTTATAAAGGTTTAAAGTGGATATAAACCCTCACATATACCCAGTGAAGTAAACCACCTCAGATGATACACAGAGATGAAACAAATCTCCGTACATAAGTTTTACATGTATATCTGCTATCTTCCCCTTTCAACACTCTTTGAAAAGTACAGATCAGAATCAGGGATGTAGAGATCATGGAGTCCCTAACGCCATGTTTGGCTGATAAGGTAGATCTTCACTTAGCGGTTTGGGAGTCATGGTATCTCAGATAAGATCCTCCAAGAAGTTCTAAAGACCCTCTTCCGCTAGTGGTCTTGACTCTTTCTTATACCCAGGAGTGGTCTCCTTCTTTCGTCTACTTTTTCCCTTTTTCCTCACTGATTTCTGTATTTCTTATAGATCAACCCAATTGGCATTTGATCTATTTCCTTGAGTTTGTACTTACTTGGACTGCTTCTCCAGGAAACTATTACCATGTTTTTGCACAACCGGTTTGATTGATTCTCCTGTAGTGTACGAGTTAAATGAAAGAGAAAAAAAAAAAAAGAAAAGTGCAGATCATATTATAAATCTTTCTTCCTCTTTCAGAAGTGGGTGGGGAGTCCGTGCTTACTGTGTGAGAGCTGATTGGAAGAAAGGCACCCCCTCCCCCACATAGGCAGAGGAACGAAGGAACGTGCAGAGCTGTAGTCTGGATAGACTATCTCCCTCTAAGCGCCCTCCCTGACACAAATTTTTAGCTCATGTTATCTCATGACCAATGCTGATAGAGGAACGGAGCACCAGAGAGAAACGGTACTTAGAGCTTTGGAGACAGATAAGTTCACACCACAGATATGTGCTTAGATCAAATTTCATGACAACCACTTTAATCTATAAAATAAGATCTGCTGGAGTTGATGAAATTGTATGTACATGGATAGGAAACTGGTTGCATGAACAGGTCAAGAGAATAGTAATAAATTACTCATTCCCTGAACAGTCTAAAGTTGGGAGTGCACCCTAGTGAAGTTATTGTACCTTTTCCAAACCATTTTGGTACCCAAATCCTATTTTGCGCCTCTTTGCTCGATCTCCATTAAGTTTTTATATGGCATCAAGGCCTCTCTCGAATCAAATCTAATTTGTTGACCCTCCTGCAGGGAGGTACGGGGCTGCCGGATTATGTAGTCTATTACAAGGCCACCCTCATGGCCCGTGTCCTTGAATGGTTCCCTTGCCCCTCCCCTAAAGCTTCTGTGATGGTTGAACAAGACTTGGCACCTGTAGATCTCCGCGCTCTACTCTGGTGCTACAAGGGAGCCCTATTCCGTTTGTCCTCCACTTCTCCCCTAACTTTAGCTGCCTTGACTTTATGGTACAGAAGAGGGCTTTGCTCCATTCTATCCTTCAGACCCCTCCCCTCAGACTTCCCTATTTGACAACTCCACCTTCCCTCAGGGTGTGGGGGGTTCCCATGATTGATTCATTCCAGCGCTCTGATTCGCCTCGGGTCCATGATTTCATTCGCCCCCAGACGGGTACTCCTATAGTCCCGGCAGGCACTCGTAACTGGCTAACTTCACTACTTTTGGCTTTGTTCATGAAACAATTATTTCTTTCCTCTCAAATACATCGCTCTCCCACAGAATTTGAAAGAGTGAGCGCCTTAAAAGAAATGCCCAGACATCTACTTTCCTCACTTTATTGCTTCATTCAGGCCCTTACACACCCTGACTTACCATCAAATACCAAGATGTGGTCCGCAGACCTGGGAATGAATATCTTGAGGGCAGAGTGGCAAACCACCTTTCATTTCACTCATAAGTCCTCCATATTCTGCTACTCACGAGAAAAAAATTTCAAGATCCTCTCTAGATTGTACAGGGATCCCTCGACCCTTCATAAAATTTTCCCGGCTACACCAGCTGGTTGTTGGCAATGTGGCACCGCTCACAGTACATATCTCCATGTCTGGTGGGAGTGTGAGAGAATACACCCCTTTTGGAACCAGATATTTCAGGTATATAATATTTATGATTGTTATTTAACTCCTACCCCTACGATTGCTCTTCTCTCTATCCTCCCGGGTTCCCTTCTATCTCAAAAGCAATGCCTTCTCCGTTTCTTATAGCTCATACCGTTATATTGGAAAACTACCTTGTACACCTGATGTTATGGATCTCAATGACGTTATGAGAACAGAGGAGTTGTTGGTATTGGACAATGATACAATGGACAAATCTAAGGTTTTATGGTCCATCTGGTTCCGCTCCTCCTCTTCTGACACTCTTACCAGCATGCTGGGGTCCCAGCCAGGACCTTCCGCACAACCCTTGATGTGGGGCGCCTGGAATGGTCCCCTACCTGTCAGTCGAGTAGTTCCACTGATCTATGATCGCCCAGCAGACCCTTCTTCCTTCTTTTTCTCTCCTTTCTTACCTCTTCTTGTCTCCTTCCCTCTTTCCTCTCTTTCCTCCGCTTTATTTTTCCTTTCCTCTATCCTCTCTTCTCGGCCTCTCCGTACTTTCTACCCGTATTTGTAAATTGGAACAATGTTCTCTTAATATTATTGCAGTTTTTCTGTTTTGAGCAACTACTTTAACCCAAGCATTGTGATACTTATTACCACGAGTCTTGCTCTAGGCGATAGCCACTGTGCAGACACATTACTTGCTACCTCACGTCTGTATTTTGAGTGGTGTTCTCAATAAAAATATTTTCAACTCTAAAGTTGGGAGTGCTGTGCCCTAGGGTCCTGTGTTGGGGCCAATGCTGTTCAATTTGTTTGTTAAAGCGTTTGTTAACCCCCCAAAAAATGCTGCTCCTGTCTCTTTAATGTGCAATTAGCAGCATGGTGCTTTTGCTTTTTAAATTATCCCTCTGTATCCCCTAAAATATCTGTTTGATAATGCCAGGTCATGTCTCCCCCTCTGAGTGCTGACTCCCCTATCATATAAGCTGATCTTGAGAGCCCCGTGGTCTGTGCAGTCTGTTTCACTAGCAGCTCTCCTATTCTCCTCTGCCTGTCTTCAACTCCCCCCTCCTCCCCCTCCCTCTCCCTGTCAGCCCGTGAAGTCTCCTCTCTGCTCTCATAATTAACTTTTAAAGCCCCTATGCCCTCTGTATTAGAAGGAGAAGAAGTTTGCCTGTGTCCGTGTTTTTTCATAAATATTCTTATCTTTATAGATCTGGCTTCCTACACACAGCTCTCTCTCCTCTCCTCTCCAGCTAACCTCAGCAGCAGTGCTCGGCCCCACCCTCAGGAACTATTTGCTGAGCAGAGGAGAAAGAAAAACGACTGATCCTAGGAAGCCTGTGTCTTATCTATACAGATAAGTATATATGTATATGTTACTTATAACACAACTACTTCAATACTAACTCAAATTAAAGTATTAAAAACTGTGAACAGGCAGGGTCTTTATTCTAGAACAGATATACAATATCTCTTCTTTAATAAAACACACTTACCTGCCTGTCTGCTATCCCCTTTAGAATGTACACTGAGCTGCAAATGTTCAGCTGTTTACATTCTGGCACACTGCCTGTGTGCCAGGATGACTGCATTCCTGCACATGTGTAAGAGTGATGTCAACCCATGCTGGCCAATCAAGACAGTCAAAGAATGGCACTTCAAAGATGCCAGTGCAGGATTTTGAGCGTGTCAGACCATTGGAAATAAGGTATTTAGACAGCTTTAATTAAACCCACACACATATTTAATTATGTATTAATGAATACAGAGTTACATTTATTTGTTTCTTATATACTGTATCTGTCTAGAAATCAGCTTTAAAGTCTCACTCCGGGATACCTTTCTTTCCTTTTTAACTTACCTGAAGCTGCAATCATGTGACATCTCCAGCCTGAGTCTTCTCCTTTTCTCTTTATATCTGGTGTCCACATCATTGCCTGTGAGATGTAGACATTTCTGATTGAATGGCTGCTGGTGCGGTCTTCTCAGGAGACAGAAGAAGACAACATCCTTACAGGGGGACAGCAGGGGACTGGTGACCTCAGGCAGCCATCTCAGCACTGGGTCAGCGGTCCCCTGCACAGGACTGGCAGAAGTGAACACATGGATGGTGCTTAGGTGACTATATCTGCCTTCAACTGGTAAGGAGGGTAAAAGGGTATCAGGATAAGTTGAAGGGGTGGGAGGGCATGGCTGTAAAAATATAGTTTTTGCCTGGGCTTTATACATTCAGTGGCCACTTTATTAGGTACACCTTGCTAGTACCGGGTTGGACCCCTTTTGCCTTCAGAACTGCCTTAATTCTTTGTGGCATAGATTCAACAAGGTGTTGGAAACATTCCTCAGAGATTTTGGTCCTTATTGACATGATGCAGATTTGTCGACTGTACATCCATGATGTGAAGCTCCCATTCCACCACATCCCAAAGGTGCTCTATTGGATTGAGATCTGGTGACTATGGAGGCCATTGGAGTACAGTGACCTTATTGCCATGTTCAAGAAACCAGTTTGAAATGTTTTGAGCTTTGTGACATGGTGCATTATCCTGCTGAAGGTAGCCATAAAAAGATTAGTACACTGTAGTCATAAAGGGATGGACATGGTCAGCAACAATACTCAGGTAGGCCGTGGCATTTAAACAATGCTCAATTGGTACTAAGGGGTCTAAAATGTGCCAAGAAAATATCCCCCACACCATTACACCACCACAACCAGCCTGAACTGGTGATACAAGGCAGGATGGATCCATGCTTTCATGTTGTTTACGCCAAATTCTGACCCTACCGTCTGAATGTGGCAGATGAAATCGAGACTCATCAGACCAGGTAACATTTTCCAATCTTCTATTGTCCAATTCTGGCGAGCGTGTGCAAATTGTAGCCCAAGTTTCCTGTTCTTAGGTGACAGGAGTGGCACCCGGTTTGGTCTTCTGCTGCTGTAGCCCATCTGCTTCAAGCTTCAATGTGTTGTGCATTCAAAGATGGTATACTGCATACCTTGATTGTAACGAGTGGTTATTTGAGTTACTGTTGCCTTTCTATCATCTCGAACCAGTCTGCCCATTCTCCTGTGACATCAACAAGGCATTTTCCTCCACACAACTGCCACTCACTGGATATTATCTCTTTTTCGAACCATTCTCTGTAAACCTGAGAGATAGTTGTGTGTGAAAATCCCAGTAGATCAGTGGTTTTTGAAATACTCAGACCTGCCCGATTGGCGCCATCTTCACCACATCAGGACAAACCCCCAAAAATTCTTCAAATATATTAATAGTAAAAAGGTCACGTCTGAGCATGTAGGCCCTTTACAAAATAATCTAGAGTGCGTGACTGGGGACAAAGAGAAGGCAAACTTATTAAATACATTCTTCAGCTCTGTGTATACAAAGGAGCATGGGTGAGCTCATGTTCATAATGGGGGTGGTAGTGACACCAAATGATCCACAATGGCTCAAAAGTGAAATGGTCCAGAAGTATTTAGACAGAATAAAGGTAGATAAAGCACCTGGACCAGATGGCATCCATTCACAGATCCTAAAGGAATTGAGCTCTGTCAGTTCAAAGACATTGTATCTCATTTTTAGTGACTCCTTAATGACTGGCATAGTACCACTGGATTGGTGTAGGGTCAATGTGGTGCCCATACTTAACCTCTTGCCGTCATATGACGTTAGCCCTTTAAGCTGGGCATGTGCGTAATTGGGCGTGCGAATCCCGGCACTGTTGGTGGTGGCGTGTCCCCTAGACAAAGCTCGTCACCGACGGGGGTGAACAGCCATTGGGCACGGCTGCTTACCATGTGATCGGCGCATGCGCACGTTAGGGAGCGCGCTGCACGTGTATGTCATGGCGGCCTGTTCCCGGGTACACTGCCTGTCACCAACAGTAGAAAACTGGCCAGCAGCTGTTACCATGTGATCGGCTGTGATTCATTCACAGCCGATCACAAATGTAAACACAGAACGGTAACTAGCTGTTACCAGCTCTTCTCTTCTCACACACTGTCGTTTCCAGTGTGAGGAGAGGAGAGCCTGGATCAGTGAGTTGTCGATCTGTGTCTGTACTGTACAAGCACAAGCACCTGCCACATCACCCCTGTCCCCCATTGCACCTGTCACCCTACAGTCACCACATCTGCCCCAATAAAGTGCACCTGTCATTGGAGACTGCCATCAGTGACCTTTAGCGCACCTGTCAGTGGCCTGTCACCCATCACCTATCAGTGACCACCGCCTGTCACCCGTCACCCATCAGTGACCACCATCAGTCACCCATCAGCCATCACCACCCATCAGTGATCACCGCCTGTCACCCATTAGTGACCACCACCTGTCACCCATCACCCATCAGTGACAACCACCTGTTACCTGTCACCCATTAGTGACCACCACCTGTCACCCATCAATGAACACCACCTGGTACCTATCAGTGACCACTCTGTCACCCAATAGTGACCACCGACAGACACCCATCACACATCAGTGACCACTGCCTGACACCCATCAGTGACCATCACCTGTCACCCATCAGTTACCACCACCTGTCACCCGTCAGTGTCCATCACCTGTCATCCGTCACCCATCAGTGACCACCGCCAGAAACCCGTCACCCATCAGTGACCACCACCAGTCACCCATCAGTGACCACCACCAGTCACCCATCAGTGACCACCGCCTGTCACCCATCAGTGACCACCACATGTCACCCATCACCCATCAGTGACCACCACCTGTTACCCATCAGTGACCACCACCTGTCACCCATCAGTGACCACCACCTGTCATCTGTCACCCATCAGTGACCACCGCTAGATACCCGTCACCCATCAGTGACCACCACCAAGCACCGTCACTCATCAATGACCACCGCCTGTCACCCATCAGTGACCATCATCACCCATCAGTGAAAGTCACCTGCCATCCATCGCACAGCCCATCAGTGATGTCACTTGCCACCCATCGCACAGTCCATCAGTGACTGTCACCTCCACCCGTCGCACAGCCATGTCCAAAAGAGTTTATACCAGTGAGGAGGCATTCCAGATCCTCTTCATGACAAGCGGGGAGCTCTCATCAGAATCCAAAACCTATTCATACCTACCTAATTGGCAGCAGCGGATCAGAAAATGAAGGAGGAAGATTGGATCCCTACTAAAAGGGCACAGCGCTCTGGAAAACAGGCAGCCGCCAGCAGCCGGGATCACATTGCCAGGCCCAGTACCAGTGCTGCCGCCAGCAACCAAGATCACATTGACAGGCCCAGTACCAGCACTGCCGCCAGCGATAGGCCCTGGGAACAAATGCCCAGTACCAGTGCTTCCACATCATGCCCAAGTACCAGTACTGGAGTATCACGTCTCCCAAGAGCCAGGGCTGCTACATACCTCCTAGATGGTCTTGCCAATCCAACATGGCTGCTTTCTGGCTCGGGAGCAGCAAGAATTCCCCCTTTCACTGCACAGCCAGGTGTGCAGGTCAATATCCATCATTTCAAAGAAATTATTTTTTTTTTCTCTATTTTTGCCCGACACTTTTCTGCAGCTTATTGTGGACCAGACCAATTTATATGCCCAGAAATGTATTTCAAACAACCCCCAATCATCATATGCCTGTCCATTTGAATGGAGAGATTTGACATTGGAAGAGTTTAAAGTGTTTATGGGCCTCACCACAAACACAGGGATTACAAAAAAAAAAAATGAACTAAATGCCTACTTCCACCCACCCAACTCCAGCCCCCTGACTGCCCGACCTACATGGGCACATCTGGTAAAATTGTATGGGACCTGGCCTACCCACTGATCAACAAAGGATACCATATATACCTTGACAATTTTTACACCAGTTTGCCCCTTTTCAAGCATCTTTACATTGTTAAAACCCTGGCTTACGGAACCATAAGAAAGAATAGGAAGGGCCTCCCACAATCAATAGTATACAAGAAATTGCAAAAGGGAGAAAGAGCAATTTTGAGATGCAGCAAAGTGCTGGCCTTGAGGTGGAAGGATAACGGAAATGTAAACATGATGTCCAACCATGATGATGTCCAACATCCATGATTTCAACAACCAAATGATAACAACCCTATTTGGCAATAAGGAGGTCCCGGTTCTGGTACAAGAAGATAGCACTTTATCTAATCAATTTGGCCATGTATAACGCCTACATAATCTTCACCAAATCCACGGAAAACCTCGCCCCCTTTCTAAAATTCATAGAAGTTGTCACGTCCCTCATTTATCCAGAAAGCAACCCCCCCCCCCCCAAGAAAACCTTCGCTCTGATGCGGTTAGCCGTCTTCATGAACGCCACTTCCCGGAAAACATTCCAGCTTCTGAATCAGGCCGAAGACACCAAAAAAGATGCAGAGTATGCAGCAAAAGAGGATTCCGCAGAGATACCAGCTACTATTGTCCCCAGTGTTTGGACTGCTTGCACGTGAACTGACCCTGGCCTGTTTTATCAACTACGCTTCTGCCCACCCTTTGGACTGCTTGCCTACCGCTTGGACTGATCTGTTGACCTGTTACTGTAGTACACAGGGGTCTCACATATGTGAGGGGCACCAGAATTGTTTTTCCGGATGGAGAAACATTTTTTTTGTTTAATTCGGGTTTCGTAATTTCCAGATTAGGATCTGGTTGCCCGGAGGCTTCAAAGCAAAGGGTGGGAGAAGCCTCTACCCCTGTGCACTGGTCTTACCTAAATGAGGCCCTCAGCCTGCTGCTGACTTACTGCCATCATGCCTATGCATGCTGCATGACCTGACCACGCCTCTGCCTGCTACCTGGACTATGGAAGTAATTAGCTGTAGCAAGAGGCAGTAAGTTTATGAAGGGCTGAAGAGCTGTACAATGAGTGACTACAGGTAACAATGTACCAGGACCAATATTATGGCTGTGTTGGCTGTCTCTGTCTGGACAATTCCTATGGACAAATGCTTTGGCTGTGTTACAATGTCCTTGTACTAACTATAGACAATATTCCTGCCTGCTGCCTGGATAATTACTATTGTCGTCGCTAAGCAGATCCCTGCCTGCTGCCTGGACCAATGCTCCCCTCGGTGGATACTACTAAAACCTCAGGTAATACTTCTTTTTTACCCTTTCCTCAATATAACTTATTTTGGAGTGTAATTATTAGTATGTACATGCTATCTGTTAGAAATATGAAGGGCCTTCAAAAATTATAGGTTCTCAGGAAATTATATGTGTAATTTATGCTCCTAGAATGCCTGATGGTACTATTTGGATGTTGGACCTCTGTATGTGGCCAGGTTGTGTAAAAGTCTCACACATGTGGTATCGCCATACTCGGGAGGAATAGCAGAATGTATTTTGGGGTGTCATTTTTGCTAGGTACATGCTATGTATTGGAAATATCTTATAAATGGACGACTTTGTGTAAAAAAATGTTTTCATTTTTTCCCCATATTTTCCAAAAAAATTACGTTCAAAAGACTCATTATGCCTCATATATTATATGTTGGGGTGTTTGCTTTCCAAAATGGGGTCATTTTGTGGGCAATTCCATTGTCCTGGTGCTCCAAGACTTCAAAAATGTAATAGGTGGTTGAGAAATGAGGTGCACAATTTATGCTCGTAGAACGTCTGAAGGTGCTAGTTCAATGTTGGGCCTCTGTATGTGGCCAGGTTGTGTAAAAGTCTCACACATGTGGTATCGCCATACTCAGGAGGAGTAGCAGAATGTATTTTGGGGTGTCATTTTTGTTATGTACATGCTATATGTTGGAAATATCTTATAAATGGACAACTTTGTGTAAAAAAAAATGTGTTTTCATTTCTTTTCCACAAACTTCTGTAGAAAAATGAACCGTTCAAAAGACTCATTATGCCTCATATATCATGCATCATAAGTTGGGGTGTTTGCTTTCCAAAATGGGGTAATTTTATGGGCAATTCCATTGTCCTTTTGCTACAGGGCCTACAAAGGTATGATAGGTCGCCATGACATTAGATGTGTAATTTATGTCCCTAGAATACCTGATGGTTCTGCCTGCATGTTGGGCCTCTGTATGTGGCCAGGCGGTGAAAAAGTCTCAGACATGTGATAACGCCATACTCAAGAGGATTAGCAGAATGTGTTTTGGGGTGTAGTTGCATGTATACATATGCCATGTGAGAGAAATAATGTATTAATATGACAATTTTGTAAAAAAAAAAAAAAAAAAAAGAAATAATAATAATCTTCATTTTGCAAAGAATTGTGGGAAAAAATACAACTTGAACTCAACATGCAACTTACTAAATACCTCAGAATATCTACTTTCCAAAAAGGGGTCATGGGGGGGGGGGGGGTATTTGTACTTTCTTGACTTGTTAGTGTCTCAAGAAATTAGATAGGCCTTCAGTACATCAGGTGTGATCAATTGTCAATCATTGGCACCATAGTCTGTAGATTCTATAACTTTTACAAGGACCAAATAATATACACTCATTTGAGTTATTTTTGCCAAAGATATGTAGCAGTATAAATTTTGGCCAAAATGTATGAAGAAAAATTATTAATTTGCTAAATTTTATGACAGAAACAAAGAAAAAGGCATTTTTCCACAGTGTTCAGTCTTTTTTTATTTATAGCACAAAAAATAAAAAACCCACTAGTGATTAAATACCACCAAAAGAATGCTCTATTTGTGTGAAAAAAGGATGCAAATTTCATATCGTTGGTCCGGCATGGGCATCTCGGTGGGGGCTGCCCTGGGACCGGGACTTTCTGTGCCTTCTGCATTGACATAGTGCCGGGCTCCTGCCCGTGGGGCGAGGGGTGCCCTTGGCTGGTGTCGTTTGGTTGGCACCTTGCGGGGTGAGTACTGAAGGGAGAGGGGGGAGGTGGGGTGTGTGATGGTGGGGGATGTATGGGTCACCTAATTACAAAATGTATCATTTTATGCTGCTTTGTTAATCATGTACTATATTACATATGATACTGGTTTATGTGTATAAAATAAGTATTTCTTTTCTCTTCTCTATCAAGTTCTAATAGGTGGTCTATTGAATCCCCTGAGGAAGCCATAATGATGGCGAAACATGTTGGGAGACATATTTACATCTCATAAACCACCTACCCAACTTTGAATAACCATTGTACCTGTATCTGGACCTTTTTTAATGTGTTCCTGTGTACAACACAAAGTACTTTTTTAATGGAAGAAATAAAATTGATGTTTTTAATATTTGTGTAAATCAATTTCTTTGTCTGCCTGTCACCGCTACAGTCCCACATGGGAACCCTAACCTCCCTTTTTTCATATGGGTACAGTGTTGCATGACACTGAGTTATTGTCATTCAAAGTGTGATAGCACTGAAAGCTAACAAATGGCCTTGACAGGAAGGATGTTTATGTGCCCAATACTGAGGTGGTTAAAGGGGGATCAAAGTTTTTACCAAGTAACTATAGACCTGTTAGTTTAAGTTCTGTAGCTGGGAAGATACTGGAGAGTTTAATAAAATACCACATAGATGAGATCTTGTTGGAAAAAAATG
>BLSH010400846.1:477090-493489 GCA_018402905.1 Glandirana rugosa
GCTGGGCATATCCGCTGAGCTCGCCTTCAAGAGGAGAGGGTAGAGAGGGACGTTAGAAGATCCTGTACAGTGTCCAGGGTCTTCTAACGGACCGGTAAGTCCTCCACGTCGCGCTGAGCTCGTACACGTCACGCGTGGGCCGACACTTCGGCGTTCGACAGTGTCAGTCCACGGGTGTGGTCACCGCCGTCACTCTTGACTCCGAAGTCCACCGATGTAGCGACCTAGCACCCTGTACATTTACAAGCGAATAATTTTGCTAAATGGGGGAAGGACTGGTTTCGTTGAAAATACGCTATGCCGTGACGCAGCGACATTACCTGGCGCGGGAACCGCGATTCTGGGAGGACGTCAATAGACGTCCTCCCAGAATTAAGCAACCGCCCTGTAGACGTCAATTGTCTATGGGGCGGTTGTTAAGCGGTTAAATGCCACCAAAGGAAAGCTCTTGTTCGTGGGAAAAAAAGGATGTCAATTTTGTTTGGGTACAACATTGCATGACCGCACAATTGTCCATTACAGCGACGCAGTGCCGTATCGCATAAAAGTTGCTTTGGTCAGGAAGGGGGTAAATCGTTTTAATAAGCGAACATTTACATGTCCCACGATCCAGCGATGTAGCCACCTGAAGCCTCAGTTCTCACTGCCGCCACTGGTGTGGGCACCTGACTGTGACAGCTTGCGGCTTCACAGCCGGGTGCGCACTGCACATGCTCGAGTCGCGCTGCACCTCCTGAATGGCCAGGCAATCTTCTGGGACCTGTGACATGTCCTAGAAGATTGCAGGGAGAGATGGGAGAGGAGAACTTCCGCTCGAGTCGCCTATACGGGTCGAGCAGAAGTGGGAGCTGGGTACCTGTCAATACCCCCCCCTCCAAAAAAAATGGCATGCCAAATATGGCATGCCAGGGGGTAAGGAGTCCTTAAAGCAGAAGTTACACTTTTGAGTGGAACTCCGCTTTAAGAAGGGATAGGATTACAAATGTACAAATATATCAAAGAAGTTTCCAGTAACTGTGATAAACTGTCCCTGAAGAGCCCGTTACCACGATTTGATGTTAGAAAGAAAGAGGGTTTAAGCTTAGATTGTAGAAATAGTTCTTTACTGTTAGAGCCGTAAGAATGTGGAACGCCCTCTGGGACAAAGTGTTACTTGCTCAAAGTGTCATCAGCTTCAAAAAACTTTTAGATGTCTTTCTCTGGAAGCAGAATATACAGGGCTATGGGAATTGTTGGGCAATAAAAATCACACACATAGGTTTAACTGGATGGACCTGTGTCGTTTTTCAATCCAACAAACTATGTAACTATAAAACATTTATCAAGAATTGTTGCATAGGAGTTCAGCTTGATTCTCTTAATCGGTAGTACTAAGGAATTTTCACCAGTGCCGGGTAGTCAGATCCCGGTAGCCAGTATACCTAAGAAAATACATTTACAGTTGGCCCTTACTTTACAGGTTCCTCGATTGGCCTGACTTCTAGATGAATTATTCCACCTCTGCATAAATGTAAAACACAACCGGTTGCTTTTAATGTGTTTTGTTAGGGACGCCTTTTGAGAATATTTTTTACTTTTCTCTGCAGACTCAAAGTTACTGTCATTAAAAAGTCTTATAGCACTTTAAAAATCACATTAGTAACCTCAAATAAATTACCCATAATCCATGCCTTGCGCCAGCACGCCAAAGGCAGTCACCAGTATCAACCAGAATACGTTAACTGATGAACCAAACTAGAAAGCTGCTTGGACGCTATGGCTTACAGCTCTTTGCACACCAACATTGCTTTTTTGCACAGCTGATAAATATGATGGCATAGTATATAGGTGTCTTATGTGGGTCACCTGGCTGAATTACAAATATTGTACTGGCGCCACATTGAGAAATGCTCTTTGGTAAGGATCGACCTCTGCTTTATATACTTTAAGAGGACTGCTGATTTTGTTGGGAATCTAAATAGATGCTTGAATAAAGGTTTTATAGATGATCAGAGCTAAAATGGGGTCAGGTGGTCCTATAGTGTATCATACCTATGTAGAAGTCATGTTTAGGATCTCCGCTTGTCTGAAATTGCCTTCTAGATCTTTCGCACGTAGCAAAATTGTGACACTTTTTTTAGTCACTTTTTACATTGAGTCAACATTTATTTCAGTAGTTCATTTTTATTTCAGTTGTTAACATTACACATAATTTTAAAATAAAACTTTTAGTGCCCATTCACACAGTGGCGACTTGTCAGGCAACTTGAGTCGCCTGACAAGTCGCCTCCATGCAGTACAAAGGAATCGTTCTAAAAGGAGCGACTCAAGTCGCTACGCCTTAGAAAAAAGGTTCCTGTACTACTTTTCAGGCGACTTGCATTGACTTTTATAATAGAAGTCGCCTGCAAGACGAGCTGAAGTCGCCTCAAACAGGGCGACTCGAGTCGCCCGCAAAGTCGGATCGCTTCTGGGGTGAGTTGGTATTCCCATTGTTTTCTGTAACATTAATTGGATTTCTGTATAAACAAACCTATTGCACCGCGATTTTATTTTTGACAGCATGCAAAATATTTTTGAGCTCTAGATGGCAGTGTTTGCCCAGAAGTGTATTCAAGTCATGGTGGCTCAGTATACATAAAGACCTGCGCATCATTAGACAAAAAAAAAAAAAGCAAGGCTTACTTGAGGTTAAATATATTCTTATTAGCCAGAATTTCTAAATGTTTTCCTTTTAAAAAAAAAAAAAATGTTAGTGTTTAGAATCTTTTGTTTGGAACGTTGTCATGCAGACTGTTGCTGTAGTTTTTGTAGGTTGTCCGTGTCCTACGCTGCTGACCCTGAACATGTAACATAATTCTTGCTGAGACTTTGCACAGTAGTTAAACAGAATTCATTTCCCTGATTGACATTTCCTTTTTCTGTAAGCTAGAGAAGAGAGTATAGTGCACTATAGATTACTACTAAGTGTTGTCAGTGTGAAAGAGGGCCGAGCAAGCGTAACCTTGAATGGCATTAGCATACAGCTGGTATAGAAACTAGTGTATAGCTTTATGTGAAGAATGGCAATAAATAGAATATCTTATGGCATTCATTTGGGTTATGGAAAAATGAAAGTATATGCAAATCCAATTGCTAAAATCTGAGCTTTCATTAAAAAAAAAAAAAATCAATAGTTTAAAATTGCAGCTTTTATTAAAAGTAATACTTTGTAATCCTTCCGTGAAAGTCCTTGTTGAAAGAGAAATTGGGATTTAAAAAAAAAATTAAACAGTCATACTTAAATTACCAATCCGATGCTGCATTTGTCCCCCACCGCCTCTAAGACCAAGCACTGTTTATCGCTCAGCTCTCGGTCTTCAGCATGCAGAGAGCCGGTGACTGTCAGCCAGTGGCTCTCCACTCTGCCCCTCCAGCGCTCACTGGAGAGCTGGGCTATGGAGAGGGTGGGAGCAGCTTGCTCAGCCTCTCAATGCCTTTCTGAGATGCTGAGCCAACTGCCGGTCCAGGCTTCTGGGTAGATTTCGACCATATGGTCAGGATTTTTTCAGAGCCTGGATCTGGTCTGTGACATCAGCCAACAGCGGGCTTCAGCTTAAAATTGGTCACAGAAGTGCAGAACTAACTGCACTGCTGTGATCCATAGGTGAAGTATAGCCAAAAACACTTTAGTTTTACTTTTCCTTTTAAAGCCGAGCACTGAGCACAACAACGTTCAATGAAATTTACCAATAGCCACAAAAGACATAAATCCACTTTGCGTGCACAGAATGCCTTTGCAAACCCATATATTACCTTTGTAAAAGAAGCAGTGACATCATCACTCTGTTGTACTTAGCCTGATTAGAGAGCAGAGCAGTATGAGGGGCCCAACATCCCCACACACTACAGGCTGCCTGCAGAAAAATATAGAAGGGGGGGGGAATATAAAAGCAGTCACCCGGCACAAAGAGAGAGAGTAGCACTGGCTGGTTGTTATTACAGGAAGTTCCTGCAAAGAGGCAAAGTTTCACACTGGATTATTGCACTGAGCTGGAAGACATACACAAAGCACAGCAAGATTTAAGTGAGAATACACATGTCTCTTTTTTGCATTTAGACCAGGGGTCTCCAAACTTTCTACACAAAGGGCCAGTTTACTGTCCTTTGGACTTTAGGGGGGCCGGACTGTGGCAAGTGATAGTAGAAAATTACATGGTGACTGTGGGAGTAAACAGTTCCCCATCTTTAGTATTAGGGGGAGAATAGTTCCTCATAGTGCCAATTATTGGTGTCAGTGGGAGGAGTAGTGGTCCATCATTGCTGTCAGTGGGAGGAATAATACCCATTGTTGGTGTCAGTGGGAGGAATAGTGCCCCATCATTGGTGTCAGTGGGAGGAATAGTGCCCATCATTGCTGTCAGTGGAAGGAAACGTGCCCCATCGTTGGTGTCAGTGGGAGGAAACGTGCCCCATTGTTGGTGTCAGTCAGAGGAATAGTGCCCATCAATAGTGTCAGTGGGAGGAATAGCATCTCATCATTTGTGTCAGTTAAAGGAATAGAATGGCAGGAACTATGGCCCACTGTTGCTGACAGTGGGAAATAATTCCCCCGGGGCCAGAAAAGCAAGTAAAGAGCCACATCCGGCACCTGGGCTGCAGTATTGAGACCACTGATTTGCATAAATGTACGCTATTGGCCACCATCGATCAAATTTACACACTATTGCTGTTTTCATGTTGGCTGGCTGACCTTGACAGTCATGACTTAAAGTGGTTCTCAAGGCTGAAGGTTTTATTCTATGCATGAAGGTAAAAATCCTTCTGTATGCAGCTCCCCACTCAGCCCCCTAATATTCCCCTGAGCCCCCCCATTACTCACCTGATCCAGAGATGTGCATAGGAGCAGAAGCTCTCCCTGGTCTCTGCTTCCTCATTGGCTAAGACACAGCAGCAGGAGCCATTGGCTTCCGTTGCTGTCAATGACAGCCAGTGAGGAGGGAGCAGAGCCGAGCCGTGCTGGATGTCTCATAGACACACAGGTGGCTCAGGAGTGAGCGCGCATGATGCCCCCAGAGTAAGCCGCTTTCTATGAGGGCACCCAGCAGGGGGGAGGGGCCAGGAGTGCCGGAAGGGGACTTGAGAAAATCGGAACCTTTAGAAATGCTTTCAAGTGATAAAAAAATGTTATTTAAAAAGAAAAATGAACATGTTATACGTACCTGCTCTGTGCATTGATTTTGCACAGAGCACCCTCAATCATCCTCTTCTTGGGTTCCCTGTCGGCGCTCTGGGCCACTTGCTGTGGGAGGCACTCATGCATGCTTGCTCCCGAGCTGGCTCTCTATGTCTATAAGACACATAGTGTGTGGCTCAACCCCGACCCCTGCTCCCACCTTACTGGCTGTGATTGACAGCAACGGAAGCCAATGGCTTCTGCTGCTGCATCTCAGCCAATCAAGAGGGAGAGACCCGGGAGAGCCTCGGGTCTTGTGCACATTGCGAGATCAGGCTTAGGTGAAAAAAAAAAAAAAGCCTTTACAACCACTTTAAGGCTGGTCACTCTACACATGCACTGCCAACCAAATGATTGACTTATTCAGGGCTGACATGTAAACAATAGTGTGTAATCATCGGCGCTGCTGATTACACATTGTTGACATGTACTGTATATGTCGACCGTAAACGGTAGAAATGGCCAATTGGGTCCATGCACAATGAGCTGGGGGGGCCGAACAAGAACACAAAGCTAGAGCAGTTACATAGGTGAGTGCGTGTGCGCGAACGTGTATGAGATAGCTGTATTCTCCCAAAAACAAAACTGCAAATGCCTTTTATACTATTCCAGTTGAGTTGCTCTATCCTAAAGACATGCTTTTGGATACAAATGGCTTACAGTATCTCACAAAAGTGAGTACACCCCTCACATTTGTGGAAATATTTTATTATATCTTTTCATGTGACAACACTGAAGAAATGACACTCTGCTACAATGTAAAGTAGTGAGTGTACAGCTTGTATAACAGTGTAAATTTGCTGTCCCCTCAAAATAACTCAACACACAGCCATTAATGTCTAAATTGCTGGCAAAAGTGAGTACACCCCTAAGGGAAAATGCACAAATAACTCAACGCACAGCCATTAATGTCTAAACCGCTGGCAACAAAAGTGAGTACACCCCTAAGTCAAAATGTCAAAATTGGGCCCAAAGTGTCAATATTTTTTGTGGCCATCATTATTTTCCAGCACTGTCTTAACCCTCTTGGGCATGGAGTTCACTGGAGTCCTCTTCCACTCCTCCATGATGACATCATGGAGCTGGTGGATGTTGGAGACCTTGCACTCCTCCACCTTCCATTTGAGGATGGCCCACAGATGCTCAATAGGGTTTAGGTCTGGAGACATGCTTGGCCAGTCCATCACCTTTACCCTCAGCTTCTTTAGCAAGGCAGTGGTCATCTTGGAGGTGTGTTTGGGCTTATCATGCTGGAATACTGCCCAGTCTCCCAATGGAGGGGATCAGGCTCTGCTTCAGTATGTCACAGTACATGTTGGCATTCATGGTTCCCTCAATGAGCTGTAGCTCCCCAGTGCCGGCAGCACTTATGCAGCCCCAGACCATTACACTCCCACCACCATACATGACTGTAGGCAAGGCACACTTGACTTTGTACTCCGTACCTGGTTGCCACCACCCATGCTTGGCACCATCTGAACCAAATAAGTTTATCTTGGTCTCATCAGACCACAGGACATGGCTCCAGTAATCCATGTCCTTAGTCTGCTGGTCTTCAGCAAACTGACGGCCATGCAGACCAATTTGATGCAGTATGCGGGGTATGGTCTGAGCACTGACAGGCTGATCCCCAACCCCTTCAACCTCTGCAGCAATACTGGCAGCACTCAAACGTCTATTTCCCAAAGACAATTTCTGGATAGGACACTGAGCATGTGCACTCAACTTTTTAGATTGACCATGGTGAGGCCTGTTCTGAGTGGAACTTGTCCTGTTAAACTGCTGTATGGTCGTGGCCACCGTGCTGCAGTTAAGTTTCATGGTCTTGGCAATCTTCTTATAGCCTAGGCCATCTTTATGTAGAGCAACAATTCTTTTTTTCAGATCCTCAGAGTTCTTTGCCGTACCATGTTGAACTTCCAGTGACCAGTATGAGAGAGTGAGAGCGATAACACCAAATTTAACACACCTGCTCCCCATCCACAGCTGAGACCTTGTAACACTGAGTCACATGACACCTGGGAGGGAAATTGGCTATTTGAGCCCAATTTGTGCATTTTCCCTTAGGGGTGTACTCACTTTTGCCAGCAATTTAGACATTAATGGCTGTGTGTTGAGTTATTTTGAGGGGACAGTAAATTTACACTGTTATACAAGCTGTACACTCACTACTTTACATTGTAGCATATAATAAAATATTTACAAAAATATGAGGGATGTACTCTTTTGTGAGATAATGTATTTATTGTATTTGTACATAGAACTGCAACACTTTTATAAACATGTTAGAATTTATCTCGTGCTCAACATGAAAAAAAATTATAATAAATGACTGTGGCCTTGCGTAAAAAAATAATATAGTTTTTCATTTCCATTAATTTAAATACTTGTAAGATAGAACCTCAATTATATGCAATAAAGTTCATCCTTTCATTTCTCAGATGAACATTTTAATTACAAGTATAATATCTGCAGAAGCATAGATAACATTAGTAGAGTTTTTTTTGCTAAAATACTGCCATCATAAAAACTTTCAATTCCTGTATACCATTGTGTCTTATTAAAAAGTATAGGGATGGGATGGTCAGATAGAGCTTCAGAAATCACAGGCCTTTGCAGCACCAGCCGCCAATAGATGTTTATATAGAAATCAGCTGTGCTTTAGAGGATATTGCTGGCCTGCATGGCTTTATATGCATTATGGAATTTGAATTCATTGTCTATCATGGTATTCAGGGCTGGACTTGGATAAAAATTTGGCCCTGGACTTCATCCAGACCAGCCCACTTTAATTTTGCAAACGTGCACAAAAGCAGTATATAAACTATACGGAATTGCGCAAAAAAAAAAAAGAATTGTAAAAAAAATTCCACTATTGGGCATAGGACAGGGCATAGCTACACCAGTGCCCATCAATGGAGCCACACCCGTGCCCATCAATGCAGCCTTTACCAGTGCCCATCAGTGCAGCCTTTACCAGTGCCCATCAGTGCAGCCTCACCAGTGCCCATCAGTGCAGCCTCACCAGTGCCCATCAGTGCAGCCTCACCAGTGCCCATCAGTGCAGCCTCACCAGTGCCCATCAATGCAGCCTCACCAGTGCCCATCAATGCAGCCTCACCAGTGCCCATCAATGCACCCTCACCAGTAGGGTTGCCACCTCATCCCTTTAAACCCGAACACACATTAATTACACAGGTTCTGTGGCTGATTAAGGTGGTAATTAAACTCACTTGGTGCCTCATCTGCATTAAATTAGCCTCAGAACCTGAGTAATTCATATGTGTTCGGGTTTAAAGGGATGAGGTGGCAACTCTACTCACCAGTACCCATTAATGCAGCCTGATCAGTGCCCATTAATGCAGCCTCACCAGTGCCCATTGATTCAGCCTCACCAGTGCCCATTGATGCAGCCTCACCAGTGCCCATTGATGCAGCCTCACCAGTGCCCATTGATGCAGCCTCACCAGTGCCCATGGATGCAGCCTCACCAGTGCCCATGGATGCAGCCTCACGAGTGCCCATGGATGCAGCCTCACGAGTGCCCATGGATGCAGCCTCACGAGTGCCCATGGATGCAGCCTCACGAGTGCCCATGGATGCAGCCACACGAGTGCCCATGGATGCAGCCACACGAGTGCCCATGGATGCAGCCACACGAGTGCCCATGGATGCAGCCACACGAGTGCCCATGGATGCAGCCACAACAGTGCCCATTAATATAGCTGCACCAGTGCCCATCGATGTTAGTCCCCCCCCAGTACCTGGTCTGGGCAGTTGTTCTACCTACAGGAGCGGAGGTGAGCGGGCAGGGACTCCCATACCCTGCCTTCCCAGCAATGAACTAATCCCCTGCTGACCACTGTGCAGCTGTTTAGATGTCTTTCTAATCAGCTGCACAGCAGTCAGCAGGGGATTAGTTAATTGCTGGACAGGGTATAGGAGTCCCTGCACGCTCACCTTCGCTCAGCTGTCACTGACCGGCCCACTGAGCCATCGGCCCACCGGGAAACTCCCGGTAGTCCCAATGGCCAGTACAGGCCTGATAGTATTCTATTTATTATAATACATTTTCAGTGTACTTTTATAGTACTAGGAGGTGTGATGAATCCACCCAAAAGTTACAGTATAATTCAGTTGCTGATAGTCTGATGGTTTGAGTCAGCTGCTGCTCCCAGCATCTTTTAATTATTGCGTACTTAAAGGGGAAGTCTACCTTAACACTAAAATCTCTACATTTACAGGCATTCACAATCTAAGACTAACCTATCTAGCCTTGTAAAGAAGAAATCACTATACATACCTTTTCTGAAGCTGCTCCAGTCTGGTCTCCAGCGGCGGAAGCTCCGCAGAGGACACGGCTGACAACATCTGGGAATGAGTGGGCTGTGACATCACCCATAGCTTTATTGTGGTGCTTCCATTGTCTGCTGTCTCCTCTGCACCCATCTCCACAGTGAAGCCGTCACAGACAGCTCATCGCAGGACCAGAGCGGCTTCAGAAAAGGTTTGTATAGCGATTTCTACTTTACAGGGCTAGATAGGATGGTCTTGTATTGTGGATGTCTGTAGATTTACAGATTTTAGTGTTAGGGTGGACTTCTACTTTAAGTGGAACTAAACCCTTTAGTTCCATTTTAAGGAGATCTCAGAGCTCCTGGTTGTCTTGTTACCAATCTTGAAAATTACCTGCTCACTCCTCCTGTGAAGTATTGCAATAATAAAGGATTTTGTTAAAAATCCAGCATAGTAAAACCGGAAGCAAATAGTCAGACCTGAGAACTCTAGTGTGGACATCTTGTGGTTTTAAGTGTATATAAACCTTAAAGTAGAACTGTAGGCAAACCTCTTTTTTTGCCATCTGGGATATATTTACCTTCACTTCCTGTCCCAAAGCCAAACAGGAAGTCAGAGGAAATCCATTGCCAACCCCCCCTCCCCAGGTAACCAGTGTCCCCATTGGCTAAGCACACAGTTAAACCCTTTCCGCGCTCTAGATGTTTAACCCCTTCCCAATCAGGGTCATTAGTACAGTGACAGTGCATGTTTTTTTTAGCACTGATCGCTGTATAAGTGTCACTGGTTCCAGCAAAGTACCAAAAGTTCAAAACTCAAACTATTGCTGCGCCACCCTACTGACATATAAACATAAAGTGACTAGTGCTGTGTAATGTGTATAAAAATGTATGCACTTAAAATGACCCGTGCTATGCTGTGTATAACACATATGATAAATACATTAGTCCATTCAAAAAGTCCATCAAAAATAAATAAAGTGCTCAGTGCTCCACAAAAGTGCTCAATTGTATTCCGTTGTGCTCAGTGCCAGCCCCCTCTTGTGGCCCCACTCACCAGAAAACATGGACCCCCAGCTTTTCAGTCTGGGGGTCAAAGCAGACTTTTGACTGGTGGTGTGATGTAAATGGCAATGCAGAGGATCGTTTCTATCAAGCTGCTACGGCATCACTTTTCCACGTTTTCTCAAAGGGAAAAGAACAAACTCCATAGTGAAGTACTTTCTAAAAAGTTTAGTTGCGCAGAGTAAAAAACTTACTTACAAGAAGTCAGATAAATCCCACTTAGACACAAGAACAATCTGGAACAGAACGGTCCCTGATGACGCTCGTTGTGGAGAGTGAAACGTGTTGACGTCATCTCCAGTCTTCCGTACTCATTGACGTCACGTCTTCCCGTGGTGGAACACATGCCGGAGCCAGACGCCGCACACTGTCTACACAGATTGTTCTTGTGTCTAAGCGGGATCTATCTGACTTATTGTAAGTACGTTTTTTACTCTGCGCAAATAAACCTTTTAGAAAGTACTTCACTATGGAGTTTGTTCTTTTCCCTTTGAGAAAACATGTGGAAGTGATGCCGGAGCAGCTTGATAGAAACGATCCTCTGCATTGCCATTTACATCACACCACCACTCAAAAGTCTGCTTTGACCCCCAGACTGGAAAGCTGGGGGTCCATGTTTTCTGGTGAGTGGGGCCACAAGAGGGGGCTGGCACTGAGCACAACGGAATTCAATTGAGCACTTTTGTGGAGCACTGAGCACTTTATTTATTTTTGATGGACTTTTTGAATGGACTAATGTATTTATCATATGTGTTATACACAGCATAGCACGGGTCATTTTAAGTGCATGAATTTTTATACACATTACACAGCACTAGTCACTTTGTTTATATGTCAGTAGGGTGGTGCAGCAATAGTTTGAGTTTTGAATTTAACAGAGTTAAAGGGTGAGCCCTTGCACAGCAGCAGCCCCCGGTCACAAACCGGCAATTGGACTCTGAAAAGACAATAAGTGTTGGTTTGTGACATACATCCCAATATCTATAGCGCGGATTATTAGTATTTGTGAAAGTACCAAAAGTGTCAGTGTCCGATTGTCCGCCACAATATCACAGTTTCGCTGTAAGTCTCTGATTGCCACCATTACTAATATAAAAAAAATAATTACATTTTCCAGCATATATCCTATAGTTTGTAGACGCTATAACTTTCGCATAAACCAATCAATATACAATTAGGATTTTTACCAAAAATATGTAGCAGAATAAATATTGGCCTAAATTTATGAAAAAAAAATTTATTGGAGGTCTTTTATAGCAGAAAGTAAAAAAATATATATTTTTTCAAAATTGTTGGTCTTTTGTTTTATAGCGTGAAAAAAAAAAAAACACAGTGGTGATCAAATACCACTAAAAGAAAGCTCCATCTGTGGGAAAAAAATTACTTACATTTTATTCGGGTATCCACTTAGGGGTACAATGAGCGAACTATTGCACAGTCTACAGGCCAGACATAGAAGTCTTGGTACAATGATGTTTATGGCCTTGTACATAAGCACAAGATGTGGGATAGCCTGGTCAATAAAACTAAAATAAGGACTGTTGAGAAATACTCTAGCCATACGCATAAAATGAGATGGTCAGCCATAGATTTGGTCATTTTAAATGATTGATGCAAAGAGAGAGATTTTTTAAGCGTTCTTAAAGAAACACTACCAGCCTGCCCATGCAGGGCAAAGTGACATTGTCTTTGCAATGGGGCCCTTCCTTGTGCTCACCTTGCCGTTCCTTCCTCCAACGCAGCTAACACTACATGCCACTACTGAGTATGTTGAATGTGGCCAGTTCCCCTTGTGGTAGTGCCAATGCCTTGGCAATCCCCCGACCCAAACACTGTCACATGAAATTACATTAATACTCCCCCAGGTTGCGGATGCCCTGAAATATTTAGTACCAGCTGTGATGCAGAGATAAGTGAGTATAAGGGGGTGGGGGCTTTGAAGATACCCTGTAATTTTTTCTTTGCATGGGCCAGGTGACCGTGTCTCTTCATAAAAATTATTATTTCTGAAGAGTCATAATGTAACTTGTATGGGCAGCATTAAAAGAGCATTTTTACTTAAATTACATCTAAAGTTTCCTGTATGACTGTCTACAGACATACTAGATCCATTGGCCATATGATGCACAAACCTCATGAAAACCCCCAAAACTACCTCCTGCAACAACAATTTACCTTCATTTCCTGTCCTGTAGTCAATATTAGTAGACCTCCACCGTGCCACATCCGGTTAACTATACATGGAAGCTATAGAAACCCTATACGTTTTAAAGAGGCGGACTTTGCTGGCACAAGATAAGGCAACTTGAGAATATAAAAAAATATATTTTATTATACAAAATTAAAAAGATACAAATGTTAAAACCAGTGACAACACCTTTGGTCCATAAAATGGAATAATCAATACTAGAGTGATGCCCAACCCAGAAATGGAGATATGCAATTAGCACACAGTATCATATAGCGGTATACAGCATAGTATTCCTGAAATTGTAGTTTTGACAGGTATATACGGTCTCCATAATTACTCCATTCTGGCAAGTCAACACGTTTCACGAAGATTTTTTGCTTCCTCAGGACTGGTTGGGTGGGTTCTGTTACATAATGTGAGAGACAAATGTGTAAATATATATAATAATTTTAACAAATGAAGTATCATATGTACGTATATATATATGCATGGTATATCAGTATATCCAAAGTATAGAGCTTACCTGGTTTAGACAGCTGAAGGGAATAGGTATTATAGATCCTGGGAGCAAACACAGGAGTCCCTCAGATGGACGAGGGAGAGGCAAGGGCACCCAGAACCTCCAGAACGGAGGTTCGGACACTTGGATAGCTAGATATCATCCATTCGTTTTTAAAAGGCAAACATGACAGAAATAATTAAATATAATGTCCTGTAGCCCCAATAGGAAGAGAGAGGAAAACTCTCCAGAGTGTGGGAAATCCCCTCTTTGAGAGTTGTCCTCACAGCAAGTGTCCCCATTGGGAGATTTTCCCTCTATTCCTGTTCTTCAACTCAAACTTTCAGATTTTTTTAGCAGTTTCTTTCCCACTGATAATGATCATCATCAGAATAAATAGGGGGTGAATTTCCATAACAGGGAAACGGCAGAAGAAACCTGACAGGGGTTCTAATCCTCATCTACTTTGTCCAAAATAATTTTAAAAAGTGTTCTCCTTTAAACAGAGGCCATAGTTCTACTTTAGCTAATAAACATAATGCTGTGAAGGGGATAGGGTGATAGGTTTGCATTTAGCTTCTGCCTTTATACCCCAGCCTTGAAATGCAATGTCACTAAGAAAATGGAATGTCCTAAACCTCTCATCATTTCTCATTCTTTCTCCCCTGTGTGTCACCGACATGTTTTATGCAAATGCATGAGTAATCCAGCATGTGATTGGTAACTCTCTCTTCCCTTCTTTTTTCCCATTCTTCATCTCCATCCATGTATGTTTTTGGTTCGCCATCCTTCTCTTTCTGTTCTCCCTTTTTATGTTTTTTTTACCAACCCCTCACTTTAACTTGCTTTGGAAACATCTTAAGCGGTCCAACCCCTGCGAATAGTAACAGAGGATACGTGTCTGTTTCACTATTTAGTCCCTCCACCTACGTCTCCTTCCTCTAAGTCTGTGAGCACACCGAGTGAGGCTGGAAGTCAGGATTCTGGAGATGGCACCGGGGGAGCAAGGTATGTGACGATGTTCAGTAAATACTGTAACTGCTGTGTAGAGGGAATTAAGGAAGACCTCCACCTAAGGCTGTAAGTCAATTTTGGTGTTTTGTGGGTACAGTTGGGTCTGGGTAGATGGTAATTTATTAGTTAAAATTGGTAATTTTCAAGTCGTCTGCCAGGGCAGCATCTGATACGATTGCTACCCTAGAAGACTTCCTAGAAAATGAGTTACCGGGTACCTATCTCTGTTTTTAAGGCACCAATTAATTCGTTCAGGCTTAGAGTTTGTGTTAAGCAGACGTTTGATGGCTGTTTTTATGGGTCTTAAAGGATAAGTTCACCTTTGGGAACATGTTCCACCTGTTTGTAGGGTGGAGCATGTAATATTCTCCTGCAGTGTCTCTCCAATCCGCTGCATCTAGTGACAGCAAGTGGGTTGTATCTTCTGCCCCCGCTTGCTGTCACGATTTTAAAAAGAATATGTGGCCGTGTGGGGTTCTGCCCACCTAACCGCATCATTCATTCACAAAGTTCTGTGATGGGGAAACTGCAAGTACCAACAGCCTTTGCGGCTGACCGTTCTTAATGAACTACCGGGCGCTGTTGATTGCTCTTGGTAGTTTGATTCTTCCTGTCAGTGTGTAACTGCCTGCCCGTATGAGGTACAAGCAGACAGATCCTGACAAGTCTGGAGGAGTCCTGCATGGCACCCGTGATCTGCTGATAGTGGGTGCATTGCTTTACAGGCTCCTAGTAAAATAAATAAATGCACTTTTCTTTTTTTACCTGCAAAAAGATGTGCATTTATTTATTTCTTTTTTTAAAGGTGAACTTATCCTTTAAAGAAGCACTGTGGCCAGGCTATGAATGGTAATCTTAACCAGCAGTAAATGATCTTTAAAAACCCGCACTGTCCTCTGTAGCTGCAGGCATTCTAGAACAAGTCATCCTCAAGGTTTACAGCAAAAAATGTTCATTTTATTCAGTAGCTTGTTTTGCTCCCTTCTCCCAGGTCTTTCTTGACAGCCTGTCAGCCTTCTTATTTCTAATATAAATATAGAGCAACTCCATAGTATCTGTAGCTACAGAGGTTGGTGACACTATATTTTCAAAGAATATTTTACAGCTTGTCAAGAATATGTAAATATTTGAATATCCATAGCCTGGCTACAGATCTGCCTAAACCATATATGGCTTATTGTGGCTTGCTGCTCACTTATATGCCCCTGTGTATACACCCACAAAGTTTTGAGGGTTCTGTCTTTGATGTGTCTGTAGAAACCAGTCATAAGATAGCTTTGAGGCCTCCTAAAGAGACGAGTGATCTTATACCTATGAAACACATTCTTATCCTCACTCCACTGAAGTATCAGCAAATGTTATATGAATGTATAGCAATATGTACATATGTAACAATATAGCAGTAGTTGACTAGTGGTCTAGTGAGGAAGAGGCTGAGTGAGGAAAACTGTATACATTTTTGCCTGTAAAATAACATTTATGGTATATTTTTTGAAGACCAAGTTCACCTTTTGTAAAAAAAATAAATGCATAGCTTTTTGCAGGTAAAAAAATATGCATTTATTATTTTTTACATTGCAGCTTGTAAAGCATTTCGCCCACGATCAGCATATTCTTAGGTGCAATGCCAAGATCATTCAGACACAGTATATTGTTTTTCCCCTATCTCCAATGCGGGCAGGCAGTTACTGAATGGCAAGAAGAATCAATGGACTGCGAGAGCGCTCACCAGCAAATTGAGAGGGAAGTGCGAGAGATGGGTGAATAGGAGCATGTTACATGTTAAACCCTAAATATAGGTGTATCATGCTCCTGAAAGGGTCCTTTAAATATCTTTTGTATAATAAAATTTACTTTTAACTGAAAAACATTACATGGTGTGGTGTCCATCCTTATAAAAAAAAAAACATTATAAAAAAATAAAAAAAATAGCCACATGACTGGAAATGGTACAGCATGTGATTCACTCCCTTCCTGTCATGTGATTTTTCAGCTGATTGGTGATTGGCCCACTGCTGTCACATAGTGGCAGTTAGAGAGTCCTCATCTGTGTGATTCAGAGCTTGCAAGGGGCCTTCTTTCTTCACTCCCTGTAGGGGAGGGAAGAAAAGTTGAGTTTGTAATGCGGGGGGGGGGGGGGC
>BLSH010400846.1:493499-514108 GCA_018402905.1 Glandirana rugosa
GGCAATAAAGTGCACCTGTTGTCATGCACTGCTTTAAAGTGAATATGTTTACCTGTACAATCTGGTCTCATTGCCCTTCATTCAGAATTAACTTATAGTTGATTGGTGAAAGTCTTCCTTAAGAACTCATTTTGCTTTCTCTTATGTAATAATATTCACAGTTGAATATGGAATTGTTTAATAAATCTGGATAGAATTTGAGATATTTTGGAAAAGAAAAAAATTTGGATTTTGGTTCATCAGAGTTCGCTCAGCATATGGTCAGTTTTAGAATGAAACACTTTGTATGTCTGGCCTTCTGTATGTGGAAGACCTCATGATCATAGGTATCTTCCGCTCAGAGTCACCTAGGCGATCTGAGCAGAAGGTGGAGGAGGTACTTGTCAAAACTAGCTACCCCCCCCCCCCCCACCACCACCACCAAAAAATAAAACAATGACATGCCGAATATGGTATAGGAGAGGAGGATAGGACTTAAAGTGGAATTTCCCCTTTTGGGTGAAGTTTAATTTTAAGAAGCAGCTAATTCATACATCATATATATATATGTGTCCACACAACCGAAGTTCCGTATCATCTTGCCAGGGGCAAGAATTGTTAAATATTGTGATCACCTGGAGTGATCAGATGGCATTTCATTTCACTCACATGTGTAAGATATTAGAAGCTGCTGAGAGCTATGATGTGCTGGCACCCAGAGGCACCTGCATATGCCGGCAGCATTGTTTGGTGCCCTCTGCTTTGCCCAAATGTCAGGTAATGCCTCCTCTGTCACAGGTAATGTTAGACCATGCCTCTAAGCCCTACGTATTTCAATTGGTCCATCCTTATGATTGGTTGACTCCCTTGCCAATAGGAATGTGCAGAAAGAGGGACGGTGTAGGCTAGCTTTTGCTTTGATAAAATGTTGAAGCTTTCCCTTTTCTGAACACCCAACATTTGGATTGGGTAGCTGCACATCATGGCTTTCACTGTTCTTCTATCTCTTTATTACATTTAATTCACTTTGTGTTATTGAGCAGCTCCAGTCTTCTTTTGGTCCTGGCCAGAGAGAGGTTGCACACCTCATCCCCACACCAGTTATCTGCATACCGTGTTTCCCCGAAAATAAGCTCGGGTCTTATATTAGGTTGGCAACAAGACACACAGAGGGGCTTATTTTTGGGGTAGGTCTTACCATGTAATGTGCCGTCTTCTCTCTCCCTCTCCCTCCATGCCTGTCAGGAATCCCCAGTGTGAACCGATTTAAAATGCTTGTAAAGTCCTATAATGCACCCTATTACAGTAGTATATAATGTACAATGTGTGTTTCTGTAATGTAATTGTGTCAAATACCTTAGTTACAGCTCCGCTCGGGGCTTCCGTGACCTGCCGGAACTCTCTTCCCCGCTTCGAGCACTGCGCGTGGGGGGGGGGGGCAAGATCCCACGCTGATGGCTGGGAGAAGAGGAGAGCAGCGGGAGGTCAGCTGAGCGCCGAGTGGTGCTGTACCAAAAGTATTTGGCACAATTTATATTACAGAAACATACACATTGTACATTATATAATACTGTGATAGAGTGGATTATAGCATTTTACAATCATTTTAAACTAGGGCTTATTTTCGGGGTAGGGCTTATATTGCACCCTTCCTTGAAAATAACAGTAGGTCTTATTTTTGGGGTAGGTCTTATTTTCAGGGAAACACAGTCGTATTGGTTTTTAGTGATCTTAAATTCTAATCCAGATATCTCAAATTCAGAGTTTTTTTTACAGATCTTTCTGCAGTTTTTCTCTCACAAAGGACCTGCATGTTTTTTAGCGGAGAACCCCTGGATATTTTTTTTTTACTTCTCTTTAATTACAACATGAACATTGTTATAAATTACAAAGCAGTGCCTTCAAATTATAATATATGTTTTTAACAATTCTGCTACTAATGTTACTAACTGTCTATCTGTAAGGTACCTTCCATTGTTTGGCTTTGTTAGTTTTGAAATTTGAGTATTTAATAATCTTTACCATTTCACAATCCCAAAAATGTTTGCCATGACAGTACTAGGTTAGGTAAGTTAAAGCTTAGTTTTAAAGCACAATTGTTTTGGTTTAGTCAATGGAAGATACTTCCTAATGTAATGTTCATATCTAACAAGGTGGTGACCTGACCTGTGATGTGTATTAACCTCCTGCATGTGCTTGTTTTACAGTTCCAGAAGTGCAGTTACCAAGAAGTAAAGCATATATCTTTTTTCTTTTCTAAAAAATGCATTGGCATTCAAGCATATTGATGTCTTCTGAAAGCAAGCTAATATAAGAATATGTATAAAGACTCTGCACCACCAGTTGCTGATCAGTAACACTTGTGTGAAAGTCTGTCACTGCAAGGCAGTGCATGGGCCTGCACAATACCGATACTGAATTCCTATTGTGAGGAGGACCACTTTTTTTTTATAACCCACTTTTGTTTTGTGGGACCTCAAACTAATCTACACTATATAACCAAAAGTATTGGGACACCTGCCTTTACACGTACATGAACTTTAATGGCATCCCAGTCTTAGTCCATAGGGTTCAATATTGAGTTGGCCCACCCAGCTATAACAGCTTTAACCTGTCCACATGGGTTAGGAGTGCGTCTATGGGAATGTTTGACCATTCTTCCAGAGACACTTTTGTGAGGTCAGGCGCTGATGTGGCTGAGAAACCCAGGCTCACAGTCTCCGCTCTAATTCATCCCAAAGGTGTTCTTTCAGGTTGAGGTTAGGATAGGCCAGTCAAGTTCCTCCACCCCAAACTCGCTTATCCATGTCTTTAACCACTTCATGTTTGTACATGAACTTTAATGGCATCCCAGTCTTAGTCCATAGGGTTCAATATTGAGTTGGCCCACCCAGCTATAACAGCTTTAACCTGTCCACATGGGTTAGGAGTGCGTCTATGGGAATGTTTGACCATTCTTCCAGAGACGCTTTTGTGAGGTCAGGCGCTGATGTGGCTGAGAAACCCTGGCTCACAGTCTCCGCTCTAATTCATCCCAAAGGTGTTCTTTCAGGTTGAGGTTAGGACAGGCCAGTCAAGTTCCTCCACCCCAAACTCGCTTATCCATGTCTTTAACCACTTCAGCCCCAGAAGGATTTCCCATGTTAGGACCAGAGCATTTTTTTGCGATTCAGCACTGTGTCCCCTTAACTGATAATTGCACGGTCGTGCAACGTTGTACCCAAACTAAATTTGCGTCCTTTTTTTCTCCACAAATAGAGCTTTCTTTTGGTGGTATTTGATCACCTCTGCGTCATTTCTGATCACCACTATGAACAAAAAAAGAGCGACAATTTTGCAAAAAAAAAGAATATTTCTTACTTTTTGCTAAAATACAAATACAAGTAAAAAATATAAAAAAACTAATTTATTCATTGGTTTTGTCCGATTTATAATTTTCATATTTTTGGTAAAAAAAAACGCAATCTGCGTCTACTGATTGGTTTGCGCAAAAGTTTCCCGCGTTTACAAACCATGAGAATTAATTTCTGGTGTTTGTACAATTTTTTTTTTACTGCTAACGATCTGCGATTTTTATCGGGACTTTGATATTGGGGCGGACGTGTCGGACATTTTTGATACACTTTTGGAAACAATGACATTTATATAATCATAAATGTAAATAACCACTGATTACTGTATAAATGTCATTGGCAGAGAAGAGGTTAACCTGGGGGGGCGCTCTAGGTGTTAACTGTGTTCTCTGGGCATGTTCTAACTGTGGGGGGGGGGCTGGGCTGTCAGGGGCATAAGAGACCTAACTGATCCCAGTGACAAGGATCAGTAGATCTCTTAGATGCTGCCTGACAGCACAGGGAAACGCTGTATTTATATCGGCAGATTTTCGTCTGTGTCAAGCAATTGCGGCTCACCGGAGGACATCGGGTCTGCCCGAGCTGTGGGCACAGTCTTGTAGAGTGTAGGCGTGCATGCGTGAGCCGTCGTTTGAAGACGAATATTCGCGGGATGCTGCCACTCTGCAGCAGTAAAAGTACACGAGTCGGTCGGGAACCGGTTATGGACCTTGCTTTGTGCACCGGTGGGCAGTCATGTTGGAACAGGAAGGGGCCATCCACAAAGCTGGAAGCATGAAATTGTCCAAAATGTCTTAGTATGCTGACACCTTAAGAGTTCCCTTCACTGGAACTAAGCGACCAAGGCCAACCCCTGAAAAACAACCCCACATCATAACACCCCCCCCCCCTCCACCAAATGATTTGGACCAATGCACAAAGCAAGGTCCATAAAGACATGGATGAACAAGTTTGGAGTGGACGACCTTGACTGGCCTGCACAGAGTCCTGACCTCAACCCAATAGAACACCTTTGGGATGAATTCAAGCGGAGACTGCAAGCCAGGCCTTCTCGTCCACATCAGTGCCTGACCTCCACAAATGCGCTTATGGAAGAATGTTCAAACATTCCCATAGACACTCCTAAAACTTGTTGACAGCCTTCCCAGAAGAGCTGAAGCTGTTATAGCTGCAAAGGGTGGGCCAACTCAATGTTGAACCCTACGGACTAAGACTGGGATGCCATTAAAGTTCATGTGCGTGTAAAGGCAGGCATCCCAATACTTTTAATAATATAGTGTATCATAAAGTGAAATGCATTGCATTGTGAGATAGCGTGGTCTGGTTTTTTTTGGTCAGGACCAAAAAAATTGCATGGCACAGGGGGCTCCTGGGGTGCCCTGTGACAGCGACTATTTTAATTTGAGTCTTACAGATTGGCACCTGGCAGTGCATACTTTTCATGTCTTTTACTTATTTCTATTTGCTCTTTCGCTAGAATAAAACTTGTAAATATGGCTTGCCTGAAAAGGCAGACTCAGTACTTAGCTGTCCTAACGCCTGTGTTTCTGATCTCCAAAGTCAAGTAAAATATTCCTGGAAATTATAACAGGTGGGTGCTGTACCAACTGCTGGCTGGGAACTGGTATCAACAGAAGGTTAATGCATACTGTATATTGCCAGCACATCATGGATCTTCAAATGCACCCAAAAAAGTTTACTAGATCACTTCACAGTAAAGAATTATAGCGGCCATGCAGGACCTCTTTATCACAGATATGATGATGAAGGGGTTCTGCGTGGCCATTAAAATTTTCTGCTGGATGTGATGTGATTGCTTTATTAAACTTTTTGGATGCTATTTGAAGATCCATGGTGTGCTGGCAATATATGCTTTAATCTGATTCTGAGACCTAAGCTTGTTAAAGAATCTTCAGCACCTGACACATTTCCGGGGATGTGTCAGATGCCTGATCTCCCACTGAGCGCTGGGGTATGTTCCACTGACACTGGGTCCTGTAGCGATTTTAGGGGTCAGTGGGTGAACCCAGAAAGTACAGAGGAGAACTAGGCATTCCACACTTCTAGAAGTGCCATAGATGCAGCACAGTGGCTACGTGGTTAGCACTTCTGCCTAGAAGCCTTAGGGTCGTCAGTTTGAGTCCCAACCATGGAATTACCTGCCTGGAGTTTGCATGTTCTCCCTGTACCTGTGTAGATTTCCTCCGGGTACTCCAGTTTCCTCCCACACTCCAAGGTCATGCTGGTAGGTTAATTGGCTCCTGCCTAAACTCTCCCTAGCATATTACAGCCATGGCACTACCTGCATGGAGTTTGCATGTTCTCCCTGTACATGCGTAGATTTCCTCCGGGTACTCCGGTTTCCTCCCACACTCCAAAGAGATGTTGGTAGGTTAATTGGATCCTTTCTAAATAGGCCCTAGTATGTGTATGTATGTATGTGAGTTAGGAACCTGAGCTCGTAAGCTCCTTGAGGGCAGGGACTGATGTAAATCTACAATAAATATGTAAAGCGCTGTGTAAATTGATGGTGCTATCTAAGCACCTGTAATAAGTAATAGATGTTTCTCTAAGCTTTTTAGCTCTTTAGGAGAGGAAAATTCAACACACTGGTGGCAAGACAGGTAAGAATTTAATCTTTAATTTGCAGGTAGGCCATATTTACAAGTTTTTATTCTAGAGACAGATAGGTTTTTCTTTAAAACAAATCGCAAGAGAAATGCACAGGATGTCATTCCTGGCTGCTTCTGAAAGTGTTAGTTGCCTGACTTTTGTGCTCTTATTCTTGCTTCAGACTTTCAGTTGCTAACATATAACAAATATGTGGCTCAAGAATTCTGCTCTAATTTGCTGCATACCTGTTCTTTGCCATTGACTTGGGAAGTATTGAAATCGTGTGGATCAGCATTGCAGTAAGGCTCAGCTCACACTACTGTGATTTGATTTTCACATGTTTTGGCTTTGGTTGCATTTTGGATGTGGTTTGCATATTCTATGGGGCCAAATTGCACTGTAAATCACAACAAAGTAGCACAGGACCCTTTCCCATTGCAGATTTGCAGCTGCGCTGAAGTGATGTCAATGGGCTCCATTGGACACAATGTTATTTTCATTGTCATGCGATCCAAGCCACATCTGAAATCGCATCAGTGTGAACCAGTCCTTGGGTATCTAGCAAATACTGAGATCGAACATTTCTTTTTAATACTGCTGCATACTAATGATGGTTATATGACAAAGCAGAACTAAACCCATTTAACCATTTGGTTAAAATCGCTACATTCAAGGTTTCTGTGAACGATGACTGTTGCAGTTGCTTGTGCTTTCAACCGAGCTGTCAAATCATCAAATGGCCGGTGTCAGAACTGATCACATGTGCAGCACCATTGCAACTGCAGATCAAACAGAGGCTAAGATGGCAGCTTCCATAGCTGTAAAGAATAGGGAAGGATAAGATTTGCTTTAACAAATAAGGGGTGTAAAAGAAGAGCCATTTGATATCTGTATCAACAAGTGGGATTTTATTAATATTTTAGTTCTTTAAAGTTTTAATTTTGTTTTGTTTTTTCAAACATGTCATACTTACCTCTCTCTGTGTAATGGTTTTGATCCTCCTCTTCTGGGGTCCCCCACTGGCGCTTCTGGCTCCTCCTGCCTCCAGCTACCCCCCCCCCCCAGGAAGCCGCTAGTGGGGGTACTTGTGTGGGCTCACTCCAAGCCCAGCTGGCTGTGCCCCTCCCCCGTTACCTCTTCATAGGATTTTATTGACAGCAGCAGGAGCCAAAGGCTCCCACCGCTGTGAGGAGGGAGACAGCCGCTGCTCTTGTGCACAACTCTGGCTCGAAATCAGGCTCACCTAAGAATACGGCAGGGCTGGGGAGGGGAAAATCCTGGAAACAGAAGTTTTTACTTTAATGCAGAGAATGCTTTGAGGTGAAAATCCTTAAGGCTTTAGAACCATTTCAGTTGGATGCATTCAGCTTTCAGCAGTTTACTGAGGACTGCCTTTCAAATGGATGATTTGGGGTAGTGCACTGCTTTGTGTTTGAGGCCACAGTGTTTACTGTGATCTTTGTTTAAAGCGTAGCTCAGGCCACACAGCTCTATATACAGTGGACATTCCTTACGTGAACTGTTTTACCAGCCAATATACTTGTGATTCTGTTTAGCCAGTTTTGTAATTCTTGCCCATCTTCACTATACAGTCACAAGATGACTTCACAGCTTCCTTCACTATGGTGTTCTACATCACCTTTACACTCTCAGCATGCTAATTTTACCATAAACGAGCATCACCTCACTGTCGACGTCGTCCTGCTTTCATGCCTAAATGTACTGGTTTGATATTTACTAAAGAACTACTTTTTGTCACCCCAGTGAATTTATAAAAAATTGACGTGTCATCGGCACAATTGGATGACTGTGAGCTTCAACTCCCTGGGCTAGATAGAAAACAATCATCCCATAAATCTTAGAACTCTCTAAACTTATCTTATAGGGAACTTTTTTTTTTTTTTTTTTACAGTTCTAAAAATTGACTACGTTTTCAAAGGATTATGGGAATTACAAAATAGTAGTAGGAGTAGTATTTAAAGTGTATGTATAGTCAAAACTTTTTTTTACAGTTTTGAATAGCCTAAAGCTCCATGCACACTGGCTTAAAAATCGCTACTACTACAGGAGTTTTGTGTTTTGCCTGTAGAAGCAGCTCAAGGTTATCCTATTCATCCATGCACATTAGGACGATTAGAGGCATATTTTTAGCTCAACATTTAGAGGCAGGCAAAAAACTCCTTCTGGTTTGTGTTTCTGATTGGAGCTTACTGGCAGCAAAAAAAAAAAATATGTTAAACTCATCTAAACTTGTACCAAAAAACGCTCTGTATAAGCGTTTATTTTCTGCCAAGAGAACTGGAATTTTTATAAGCCCAGTGTGCATGGAGCCTAAGGAATGTTTAGCGCTGTCAGGTTTTTATTGCTGTCTGTGTCCCTACTGTCCCTACCCTATTTGTCCTGGTAACCATTGCCACCAAGACAAAGTGATGGGAAAGCCAGCATATTTAGCATTGTCAGCAGGTGAGAGTAATGAGTGGGAGCTGTTTAACTTTCCTAACAGATTTTACTTACTGTTGGGTATCAAGGACAGTAAGTGAAAGGAAATCTCACCAACAGCGCACATATAGCAAACATGTAACTGATAGGGGTTTAAACCCTTCCCTACGGCATCAGAAAGTGGCTATAACATACAGTATAATTCCCTGCAAACCTGAAGTAGCATGTCTGCCTTATGAGTCAATCATTGGGAGCTGTAACAAATTGCTCTGTGATCCTAAAGGGCTGCTGGAAAAAAAAAAAAAAGTTTGGGCTATACATACTTTCAGTTTTTTTTTAAGCTTAAACTCCCTGACCAAGTTGAGCAGCTTTGGTACATTAACTCCACAATAATTGCATTACTAATTTCTCTGATAGCAGGTCTGGGAAGTAGGAACACACGCAGATGCACATTCCCTGTTTTGCGCTGCAAGGTAGTCAGCGTTCTCATAGTAAGGGGTATTTTAAATTGGGACATCTAAAGTCTAATTGTGGTCACAAATAGTTTTAAAGTTACATTTAATTATTTTTGAATCCATATTTGTACACGAAAGTCAATATGGTATCCATACTTATGTGTGTTCTCCTTTTTTGGGATTGGCAGCTCCTGTGTGGTCAGCAGTACCTACTCCATGCAGCTTGCTTAAAGTGGTCCTAAAGGCTGAAGGTTTTTTTACCTTCATGCATTTTATGCATGAAGGTAAAAACACTTTCCCTGTACAGCAACCCCACCTCCCCCTCAATACTTACCTGAGCCCCATTGCGATCCTGCAATGTGCACTAGAGCCTCAGCTCTCTCCGGATTCTTCCTTCTCATTGGCTGAGACAACAGCTGGAACGATTGGCTCCTGCTGCTGTCAGTCACAGCCAGTGAGCCAATGAGTAGCAAAATAGCACATATCATTTTTCTAAAAAAAAATTATTGGCATTCATCAAAATATTGTAAAATAAGGCATGCCTCATTCCTTCGAAATATGCAATATTTATCTCATGAAACCGAGTGGTTTTTCATCGCATGACATATCCAACGGGCATTACTTTTTTCCGGTGGACACATCTGAGGGACCTTGCAGAAGGAGCAATGGCAGAGAGTCCGGAGGAAAATGTCCTGGATCCTGTAGAACTAACAATGCTTTTTTTTTAAACACTTCCATGACCTGCCCATTGAGGCGTGGTCTCTCATTATCAAACAAATGTTATACATTCCTTAAAGTGATGTTAAAGGCTTTCTAAAATAACAAACATGTCCTACTCACCTGCTCTGTACAGCCATTTTGCACAGAGCAGCCTAGAAGATCCTCTTGTTCTCGGGTGCTTTGCCAGTGCTCTTGGCCCCTCCCTCCTGCTGAGTGCCACCAGAGCAAGCAGCTTGCTATGGAGGCACCAAAGCAGGCTCATTCCCAAGCCGCGGCTCTGCGTTTTCCATTCACACACATAGCCACAGCTCAGCCCCGCTCCGCCCCCTCTCACTCCTCACTGGCTGTAATTGACAGCAACAGGAACCAGTGGCTCCTGCTGCTTTCTCAACCAATAAAGGAGGGATAAAAATGGTGAAGCACATACCATTAAATACAATACATGCATAATACTAGTACAGGCGGTCCCCTAGTTACAAACATCTGACTTACAAACGACTCCTACTTACAAACGGAGGGAGACAACAGGAAGTGACAGGAAATCTTCCCCTAGGAAGGGAAATTCACTCCTGTAAGAGTTATTATGGGAAAAGGGGGTCTCCACTGATGCTTTATCACCAAGGTTTGTTTCCACAACAACCCAAAATTTTCAAAATCCAATTATTATTGGAACAGAAAGTGAGGTGACGTCTTCTGAACAGAAACATAGACAGCAAAACAAACATTACAGGGGCATTACCCCTTCCCTATGCTATCCAAAATGCTTAAAAATGGTTTTTTTTGGCTGGAGCTACACTTAAAAAATGTACCTGTTCCACCTTACAAACAAATTCAACTTATGAACAAACCTACAATCCCTATCTTGTTTGTAACCCGGGGACCGCCTGTATAGTGCCACCATGTGACCAAAGTGCAACTCCATAACTGAATAAGTAAATAAAACATAAATCTTATAACACAGTGGCCTATGGTATAAAAATCACACCACTAACCGTGGTAAAACCATTCATCAAACAGTCAGTGCAAAAAACTTATGATCTCTTTGTGTGCAAAATGAGGCAAAAGTGCTGGTATTCAGGATTTGCAGGATGGCCTTCACTGCAAATCTTCAGAGGGACCACACACCACCACCGGTCACTCTATATGCTCACCTCCATATGCCGCCCCTGTTGGGCCAAGTCGCACATTCCTCTTGGGGGCAATATACTCCTGTGCAGCGTAGGTGAGACTTCTGGATACAGATCGATCACAGTGGTATGTGTACACATAAAAAAGCTACATAGTGCTGAATCCTTAAAAATTGTATGTATTTATTAAAAATAAGGTAAAAAACTCATATGTAGGAGTGTACTAGCTCCGGTACACTTGGGCAATGCACATGTATACAGGTAGAAAGGTGGTGTGTGGTCCCACTGTGAAGATTTGCAGTGAATGCTATCCTGCAAATCCTGAACACCAGCACTCCTTACCAAGTATTTGAAAGAAAACCTGATACGGCCTCTTCATAGCGCAATATGTTAGTTAAAAATGTGTTTAGTATTAAAAAAAAAACACTCAGTTTTAGTGTAAAACAGCATTGAAAATCCACATAGAGATGTTTCTAACTCAGAAAATGTCAGCAGTCCTCTTTGTTCACATGCCATGCTCCACCCTACACGTTTCGTCATAGGAAAGATGTCGTCAGGGGCATTAAATACTGCCTGCCTGGACCAAGTACTTATTTAACGCATGCGTTTATTTACTTTAGTGAATTGACGTTAACACTGCTTATGCAGTATTTACTACGCATTTTGTTTTTTGAGGTAAATACCGCATAAACAGATGGTGAATTGCTATTTTTAATATTGCATGCAAGAATTGGCAAAAATGTGTCACATGATCCAAATATTGCATGTGATATCCTTTAGTAAATTGAGACCATTAACATGTATACGTTTATAGGCTAATGCCAGGCTATTCTGAATGGGCAAAATGCCACCACTACCTTATAGTCATGAAACTTGTCCACCCCCCCCCCCCCCCACACTCGTATTCCTATTGGGCAGGAAGGCAGTCCATCATAGTGATGGGCCAATGGGAATGTGGGAAGGCAGGAGGGCGTGAGCTAAATCTCACACTACCAGGAAGTGTGAAGTTTTGCCTGTTCAGAAGAGCCCAGTAGTTGGGCAAAGCAGAAAGAGGGGAAGCCACAGGTCTGCAAAAACTGCACAGTGCAAACTCCTTTTTTTCTCTATAGTAGAAGTCTTCTTAAGCGGTCTTCAAATTATGATATTAAGAGAAGTTACATGAGATCTCATTTACTTTGCTTCTGTCAGCGTGCAATTAATTTGCCTTACAGTGAAGTTGCTTAGAAGTTAAATTATGACTAACCATTTGTTTGTTGACTGTGGCCAACTGTTTTTCATCTATGCCCACAAGTAGTACTGGCATAATTTAAAAGTCACATTCTCACCACTGCAGGCTATTCTCTTGTGGGCATGGTTTAAGCAAATTCCACTTTAATGTGTATTTAAAGCTTAAAGGGTAAATTAATTATGACTGGACTAGAATCACATAGGTGGGCAGCAAGCTGGAATTGTGTCAAATCTCTAATTGCTGGATACAGCCAAATGATGTAGATTGAAATATGGATTGTATGACACATCAGTGCAAGGGGTTAGTTTGTAATGTCACCCCTCACCCACTTCCAGTACATAAAAAGACTGGAGCCGCCATTGCAGAGCAGGGGGGTTAAGCAGGCCTGCCCAATTCTGCTGGGCTGCTGAATTTATATTAGACGTATGGTGGGTTTCACATGAATTGACACATCTGAGCCTAAGGCTGTGATTAACCCATAATTACAGCCGTGTCACATCTTGGCAAGACTATCAGTACCACATCCCAGTGGAAATGCAGATTGCTTCCTTACCAAAGAAACCGATGTGTTAGCCTTCTTCCTGTAGCAATAGTACCATTTCCTGCACATGTTTTCTGCTGTGGGCAATGTTACCAGATACTGATCATTCACACCCAGCATGTATGGGTCCTGCTTAGGATCACATGCTACAGGGGGATCAGATCTCAAAGTGGATGAGAAACAGATTACAGCATTCTCTTCAGTGCTGTGACGGACCCCAATACATCACAGAGGGTCTGCTGTATCACAATTGCTGTGCTTTTTGTATCCCCAGTGAATGCAGTATGAACAGACATACATTTTGCATGAATAGCTGGCTAATGAAAAATGCCAGACAAATGTAAAACACACACGTGTATATGAGATAGATGAAAAAAATAATAATAAATTTATATATAAATAAAGTAAAAGGGGGGGGGGGGGGTCCAGCACACTGTCAATCTAGCTTGCAAAATAGACCTAATCTACATTGCCTTGAAAAAGTATTCATACCCCATGAAATTTTCCACATTTTGTCATGTTACAACCAAAAACTTACATTTATTTTATTGGGATTTTATGTGATAAACCAACACAAAGTGTCACAGAATTGTGAAGTGGAAGGAAAATGATAAATGGTTTTCAAAAATTTTTACATATAAATATGTGAAAAGTGTGGGGTGCATTTGTATTCAGCCCCCCTGAGTCAATACTTTGTAGAACCGCCTTTCACTGCAATTACAGCTGCAAGTCTTTTTGGGGAAGTCTCTGCCAGCTTTGCACATCTAGAGAGTGACATTTTTGCCCATTCTTCTTTGCAAAATAGCTCAAGCTCTGTCAGAATGGATGGAGAGTGTCTGTGAACAGCAATTTTCAAGTCTTGCCACAGATTCACAATTGGATTTAGGTCTGGACTTTGACTGGGCCATTCTAACACATGAATATGCTTTGATAGAAACCATTCCATTGTAGCTCTGGCTGTATGTTTAGGGTCGTTGTCCTGCTGGACGGTGAACCTCCACCCCAGTCTCAAGTCTTTTGCAGACCCTAACAGGTTTTCTTTTAAGATTGCCCTGTATTTGGCTCCATCCATCTTCCCATCAACTCTGACCAGCTTCCCTGTCCCTGCTAATGAAAAGCATCCCCACAACATGATGCTGCCACCACCATATTTCACGGTGGGGATCGTTTGTTCAGGGTGATGTGCAGTGATAGTTTTCCGCCAAACACAGCGTTTTGTATTTAAATAAAAAAAAATTCAAATTTGGTCTCATCTGACCAGAGCAAATTCATCCACACGTTTGCTGTGTCCCCCCACATGGCTTCTCGCAAACTGCAAACGGGACTTCTTATGGCTTTCTTTCAACAATGGCTTTCTTCTTGTCACTCCTTCCATAAAGGCCCGATTTGTGGAGTGCACAACTAATAGTTGTCCTGTGGACAGATTCTCCCACCTGAGCTGTGGATCTCTGCAGCTCCTCCAGAGTTACCATGGGTCTCTTGGCTCCTTCTCAATTAATGCTCTCCTTGCCCAGCCTGTCCGTTTAGGTGGACGGCCATGTCTTGGTAGGTTTGCAGTTGTGCCATACTCTTTCCATTTTCGGATGATGGATTGAGCAGTGCTCCATGAGATGTTCAAAGCTTAGGATGTTTTTTTTATAACCTAACCCTGCTTTAAACCTTTCCATAACTTTACCCCTACTTGTCTGTTGTGTTCCTTGGCCTTCATGATACTGTTTGTTCACTAAGGTTCTCTAACAAACCTCAGTGGGATTCACAGAACAGCTGTATTTATACTAAGATTAAATTACACACAGATGACCTCTATTTACTAATTAGGTGACTTCTGAAGGCAATTGGTTCCACTAGATTTTAGTTAGGGGTATTAGAATAAGGGAGGCTGAATACAAATGCATGCCACACTATTCAGATATTTATTTGTAAAAAAAATTTAGAAAGCCATTTTTCATTTTCCTTCCACTTCACAATTATGTGCCACTTTGTGTTGGTCTTTCACATAAAATCCCAATAAAATACATTTACGTTTTTGGTTGTAACTTGACAAAATGTGGAAAATTTCAAGGTGTATAAATACTTTTTCAAGGCACTGTAAGACAAAAAAAAAAAGTTTTAGTTGCATGCATTTGCCAAAATGTGACAGTTATGCTGCATCACATCAGTTTCTGCCTACCCGGGGGCCCCCTAATTGGTTCCCCAAACAGGCAAGTAACGCAGTATCTTTTGCTGTTCTGTTAACACTTTTTTCACACAGCAGCAGGTTCCCACAGCTCACATATAGAAAGACCTGTGAAAAGTTAAGACTAATAATGAGGCCCAACCAAAACTTTTCAAAGCTCCAGGACCCAGAAAAGAACCTTTTGTTTGTTTTTCTTCATGGCAGCCATATACCCTGGAAGCGCTTCACCATGTGCACGTGAGAAACCTAGGTAACACATACAGTATCTTGCAAAAGTGAGTACACTCCTGACATTTTTGTAAATATTTTATTATATCTTTTCATGTGACAACGCTGAAGAAATTACACTTTGCTACAATGTAAAGTAGTGATGTGCAGCTTGTATAACAGTGTGAATTTGCTGTCTCCTCAAAATAACTCAACACATAGCCATTAATGTCTAAACTGCTGGCAACAAAAGTGAGTACACCCCTAAGTGAAAATGTCCAAATTGGGCCCAATTAGCCATTTTCTCTCCCCCCCCCCCCGGTGTCATGTGACTCGTTAGTGTTACAAGGTCTCAGGTGTGAATGGGGAGCAGGTGTGTTAAATTTGGTGGTGTTGCTCTCATACTGGTCACTGGAAGTTCTACATGGCAGCTCATGACAAAGAACTCTGAGGATCTGAAAAAAAGAATTGTTGCTCTACATAAAGATGGCCTAGGCCAGTGGTTCCAAACTCCGGTCCTCAGGACCCACTAACAGGCCAGATTTTAGATATTACTTTGGGGAGATGCAGACTAGAATACTGCAATCACTGAGCAGCAAATGATATCACCAGTGATGTATTTCAGTTATCCTGCAAACCTGGCCTGTTAGTGGGTCCCAAGACTCTGAAACTGAGCTGCAGCACGGTGGCCAAGACCATACAGTGGTTTAACAGGATAGGTTCCACTCAAAACAGGCCTTGCCGTGGTTGAGTTGAGTTCACATGCGCAGCATCATATCCAGAGGTTGTCTTTGGGAAATAGACTTATGAGTGCTGCCAGCATTGCTGCAGAGGTCGAAGAGGTGGGGGGGGGGGGTGTCAGCCTGTCAGTGCTCAGACCATACGCCACAAACTGTATGAAATTGGTCTACATGGCTGTCGTCCCAGAAGGAAGCCTCTTCTAAAGATGATGTACAAGAAAACCCGCAAACAGTTTGCTGAAGACAAGCAGACTAAGAACTTGGATTGCTGGATCCATGTCCTGTGGTCTGATGAGACCAAGATAAACTTATTTGGTTCAGATGGTGTCAGTTGTGTGTGACGGCAACCAGGTGAGGAGCACCAAGGCAAATGTGTCTTGCGTACAGTCAAACATGGTGGTGGGAGTGTCATGGTCTGGGACTGCATGAGTACTGCCAGCACTGGGGAGCTACAGTTCATTGAGGGAACCATGAATGCCAACATGTACTGTGACATACTGAAGCAGAGCATGATTCCCTCCCTTTGGAGACAGGGCAGTATTCCAAAATGATAATGACTCCAAACACACCTCCAAGACGACCACTGCCTTGCTAAAGAAGCTTAGGGTAAAGGTAATGAACTGGCCAAGCATGTCTCCAGACCTAAACCCTATTGGGCATCAGTGGGGCAGCCTCAAACGGAGGGTGGAAGGAGCACAAGGTCTCTAACATCCACCAGCTCCGTGATATCGTCATGGAGGAGTGGAAGAGGACTCCAGTGCAACCTGTGAAGCTCTGTGAACTCCATGCCCAAGGGGGTTAAGGCAGTGCTGAAAAGCAATGGTGGCCACACAAAATATTGACACTTTGGGCCCAATTTGGACATTTTCACTTAGGGGTGTACTCACTTTTGTTGCCAGCAGTTTAGACATTAATGGCTGTGTGTTGAGTTATTTTGAGGGAACAGCAAATTTGCACTGTTATACAAGCTATACACACAACTGTACTTTACATTGTAGCAAAGTGTCATTTCTTCAGTGTTGTCACAGGAAAATATATAATAAAATATGAGGGATGTACTCACTTTTGTGAGATCCTGTGTGTGTGTGTGTGTGCGTGTGTGTGTATATAATATATATATTACAGTTGTATGCAAAAGTTTAGGAACCCCTGACAATTTTCATGATTGTCATTTATAAATATTTGGGTGTTTGGATCAGCAATTTCATTTTGATCTATCAAATAACTGAAGGACACAGTAATATCTCAGTAAAGAAATGAGGTTTATTGGATTAACAGAAAATGTGCAATATGCATCAACACGAAATTAGAAAGGTGCATAAATTTGGGCACCCTTGTCATTTTGTTGATTTGAAAACCTGTAACTACTTAGCATTGAATAATTGGAACACACAATTGGTTTGGTGAGCCCATTAAGCCTTGAACTTCATAGACAGATGCATCCAATCATGAAAAAAGGTATTTAAGGTGGCCAATTGCAAATTGTTCTCTTTGACTCTCCTCTGAAGAGTGGCAACATGGGGGCCTCAAAACAACTCTCAAATGACCTGAAAACAAAGATTGTTATACATTATGGTTTAGGGGAAGGCTACAAAAAGTTATGGCAGAGATATAAGCGGTCAGTATCCACTGTGAGGAACATAGTAAGGAAATGGAAGACCACAGGCACAGTTCTTGTTAAGGCCAGAAGTGGCAGGCCACATAAAATATTGGAGAGGCAAAGGCGAAGGATGGTGAGAACGGTCAAAAACAGCCCACAGACCACCTCCAAAGACCTACAACATCAACTTGCTGCAGATGGTGTCACTGTGCATCGTTCAACAATTCAGTGCACTTTGCACAGGGAGAAGCTGTATGGGAGAGTGATGGGAAAGAAGCCTTTTCTGCACACACGCCACAAACTGAGTCGCTTGAGGTATGCAAACGCACATTTGGACAAGCCAGCTTAATTTTGGTCATAACATGGGGCGTTATGCATGGTGGCAAAAGAACACAGCGTTCCAAGAAAAACACTTGCTACCCACAGTAAAATTTGGTGGAGATTCCATCATGCTGTGGGGCTGTGTGGCCAGTGCCAGTACTGGGAATCTGGTTAAAAGTTGAGGGTCACATGGATTCCACTCAATATCAGAAGATTCTTGAGAATAATGTTGAGGAATCAGTCACAAAGTTGAAGTTCTTTCAGCAAGACAACGACCCAAAACACTGCTCGAAATCTACTCGGGCATTTATGCAGAGGAACAATTACAATGTTCTGGAATGGCCATCCCAGTCCCCAGACCTGAATATCATTGAACATCTGTGGGGTGATTTGAAGCGAGCTGTCCATGCTCGGCAACCATCAAACCTAACTGAACTGGAGATGTTTTGTAAGGAGGAATGGTCCAAAATACATTTATCCAGAATCCAGACACTCATTACAGGCTATAGGAAGCGTCTAGAGGCTGCTATTTCTGCTAAAGGAGGCTCTACTAAATATTAATGTGATTTTTCTGTTGGGGTGCCCAAATTTATGCACTTGTCTAATTTCGTTTTGATGCATATTGGGCATTTTCTGTTAATCCAATAAACCTCATTTCACTACTGAAATATTACTGTGTCCTTCAGTTATTTGATAGATCAAAATGAAATTGCTGATCCAAACACCCACATATTTATTAATGACAATCATAGACATTGTCAGGGGTTCCTAAATTTTTGCATACAACTGTATATATGTATGTACACACTATATTGTCAAAAGTATTGTGATGCCTTTACATGCACATGAACTTTAATGACATCCCGATAGGACACCTTTGGGATGAATTAGAGCGGAGACTGCGAGACAGGCCTTCTCATCCAACATCAGTACCTGACCTCACAATTGCGCTTCTGGAAGAATGGTCAAACATTCCCATAGACACTCCTAAACCTTGTGGATAGCCTTCCCAGAAGAGTTGAAGCTGTTGTAGCTGCAAAGGGTGCGCCAACTCAATATTGAACCCTACGGACTAAGACTGGGATGCCATTAAAGTTCATGTGCGTGTAAAGGCAGGCATCACAATAATTTGTTTAGGCCTAGCAGCAATAAGGAGGCAACTCCAGTTTTACTATCTTTTTGATAACTAACAAAAATTTTAATAGAATAATGTAATAGCACATGATTTAGCACTGTTGACATACACAAATATCTTTTCTATAAAGCATGGCAAATTTTTACATTTCAATTTTAAATGTTTAATCTTCCCTCAAACCTTCTCAACCGGCATCTTCTATTGATTTAAATAAGGGAACGAAAGGTCAGAGCTGCCTCATTTTTGCACCAAAAGAGATAGGATATATTACCAAAAAAGTGAAAATCAAGGAGCTGCCCCCTTTTTTGCTTTAAACCCTTTAATTAGACTTTCAATAGGAATGACTTTTATGAGAAAGAAGACAATTCTGGGGTAGGTCGCCCAAACCCATGTGTTCCGTATCTTGGTATGTCATCTACACCAGCTCTGTCAGTCTCGTTTTTCAAACATTGAGCAAATTGCGTGGAATGTTTAAATTAAAATCACCTCTTTATATAATCATTTTTAACAAATAATAAAATATTTTAACGTCAAGATACTACTAGATACGTGGAATGGTTATTAAAAGTATTCGTCATTGCACCCTTTTATTAAAAATGCTTTTAGGCAAGGTTCTTTTTTTAAGTCATGTTTGTTCACACACAGTAGAAAGCTGTTTTTTTACCTTAGAATCCCCCAGCTTGCTGTGAATATCCAGACGCTTGTTAATAAGAACTTTTCAGCACCATCATGCATAACTCCAATCTGCATTAACATAAACGGTTTTGTAAGCACAGGCAAAAGTGATTAATTTCGAAATGCGTCCCTTGATACCATCTGGAGAAAAAAAGATGCTGTCTTCTCTCATATTCCTGTTTTTCAAATATGTCTTAAATATGCTGATTCTTAAACTGGACAGCTGCAGTGAGTTACACAACCAGCCTGATTGTTGCTAAGCTGGAGTTTGTAAAATTAGGTGGCATCATAACTGTTCTGCATGGTGTCTCCTGAGAGCTGAGATCCCAGTATGTGAAAGACTGTAAATAACACAGGTAGTCTTGCAATAGAGGTCTTCTCCGGTCAAAAAAAAAAAAAAAAAAAAACTTTCACAGTTTCTGTGTAAATGCCACATTTTAGGTATGTTTGAAATCAGAAATCCATGCTCTCAAGGATTCCTTGTACCACACGGAATGCTTTGGCTAAACGCAAAGCTAAGGCTCCAGTGTAAAGCCGTTTCACATATGTTTTGTATATATTTTCATACTTTTTTAATAGAATTTTCACATTTGTTTTTAATATATTTTTGTTCTTTATTCTATTCAAATAAAAAGTAATTTTATTTTCATTCAACCTGAATAATATGAAATTTTGAAAATAGACATTTTGATGTTTGATTTGCAACCAGCATGTAACGCTGCAGACTTCATACATACATACATACATACATACATACATACATATATATCCACTTCCTTACCGGGCCATTTCTGACACTCCTCTCCTACATGTAAAAATCATCATTTTTTTGCTAGAAAAATACTCAGAACCCCCAAACATTATATATGTTTTTTTAGCAGGTACTCTAGGGAATAAAATGGCAATCATTGCAACTTTTTATATCACACGATATTTGCGCAGGAATTTTTCAAACGCGTTTTTTTTGGAAAAGAAACAGTTTAGTGAATTAAAAAAATACAAAACAGTAAAGTTAGCCCAATTTTTTTGTATGTTGTAAAAGAGGATGTTACGCCGAGTAAATTGATACCCAACATGTCATGCTTTAACATTGCGAACACTCGTGGAATTGCGCCAAACTTTGGTACTTAAAAATCTCCATAGGCGACGCTTTAAAGTTTTTTACAGGTTACATGTTTAGAGTTACAGAGGAGGTCTAGTGCTAGAATTATTGCTCTCGCTCTAACGTACGCGGCGATACCTCACATGTGTGGTTTGAACACCGGTTACATATGTGGGCGGGGCTTACGTATGCGTTCGC
>BLSH010400846.1:514834-528747 GCA_018402905.1 Glandirana rugosa
ATATATATATATATATATATATATATATATATATATAATATATATATATATATATATATATATATATATATATATATAGGTGAAGGGCGGCCATCCTGCAGGTACCTGCAGGATCTGAAACTCGCCCCTATAGACTTACCACGGTCGTCGATCTCCGTGGTAAGTCTATAGTAAAAAATGTCGACCGCTAAGACGTGTGGTGTTCTTGCTAGTATCGCCGTCAAGTCGGCGAACATATATATATATATATATATATATATATATATATATATATATAATATATATATATATATATATATATATATATATATAATTTATTTATATATATAATTTATTTATTTATTTAGCAGGCTATCCTTGGTTTACAGGGAAAAAATAACCTGCAGAGTGCGGCAGCTCAAGCTGAAAATACCCACTCTTGGAACTGAATAAGAGCCAGTTCACACACATCATTTTTTTGCCAGATGTATTTTCCCTTATAATCGGTGGAAATTAATGTCATGACACACATTAGTGTACGTTGAGATGTGGTATGATGTACTTTAACTTGCAAAGTAAAGTGCATTGCAACTCAAATTAAAATGGAAATGCAGCAAAGTGTGCAAAGGCCATAGATAATGCAATTTTTTTTTTCCCTGTCACCATGGGTTGCAGGAAAGAAAATCGATCCATTTCCCCACCAACACTGACTGTGAATCTCTCCCGCATTGCGTTCTGCCAGTGGGGAGTCTTCTCTAATGGTAGAACACAATGATTACTACTAGCAGCAATAGCTGCTGGCAGTAATTGCATGCAAAAAAATCTGACAGGCTGGTTGTCCTGAAGTTGACTGATGGATTGACTTCAGTACAACCAGCCTGCCCATAGATGGATCGAATCTTGGCCATTCCCTGCTGAACTGGCTGAGATTTGATCCATCTATAGCCAGCTTAAGTTAGACGAATGATCCATCCCTTGCCCTGCTTGTTTTCTTCAGATGGGCCATGTGGAGGTTCAGTTACAGAGGGTATGAAAGTAAACGGCTTCTTTAGAAACCTCATAATGTTGTAACATGAGTGCAGTGGGTGCACCTAGCATTAAATGTTTACTTGTAAAATAAAGATGTTATAGCAATTTAGGTTAAATAAAAACTGCACACAGGAATGCAGCAAATTTTTCTCTTTTATTGAATAGCCAGCGGGAACCCACTTCTGATGCATTTTGCAGTGCTTTCTCTGTGAAAAAGTGTCTCAAACTGTTCATGCTGGCTATAATAAAAGAGAACATGTTTGTTGCATCCCAATGTCTGGTATTCCTTCAACATGAGTCTGATTCTGGTGGAAAGGAACTGGAACCTAGCGCCTGGGATGTGGTTTTAGAATGCAGAGCATGATCTGATTTGGAGTGGTATTAGAGTGGAATTCCAGTCATTTTTGTGTTTATTTTAGTCAGCAGCTACAAAAAGTAGCCCAGGATCCAGCGATGTGGCTGCCCGAACCCTGGATTCTCTCCCTCTCCTCTCCCTGGCGCCGGCATTACAACTGTGACCACTCAGCTGTGACAGCTTGCAGCTTCTGCATGTGATGCGCCTCCTGAATAGTCGAGCAATCTTCTGGGACCTGTGACATGTCTTAGAAGATTGCAGGGTGGGAGGGGGAGAGAACTTCCGCTTGGATCTCCTAGGCAGTCCAATTGGAAGTGGGAGCGGGTGCCTGTCAAAACTAGGTACCTGCCCCCCCCCCAAAAAAAAATGACATGTCAAATGTGGCATAGGAGGGGGGAGGAGTGCTTAAAGCGGAACTTCCTTTTTTGGGGGAAGCTCTGCTTTAAGTGAGAGGTAGAAAAGATTTATGAAATGTAAGCATAAATAAAATTTACCCAAAGCCTCCCTTCTCTTTATAGGCCAGTTCTCTAAAAAGAGTACATGAACATAACTTAGAGGCCTATTTATTAAAGGGTTAGTTCACCTTTACCAAACACTGCCTATGCAAGGGATGTCTGTAGATAAAAACAACCTGTGCAGATTTGACTAAAGATGAATAATGCCCTTGCTATAGGTGTAGGCCATTTATGTACCTCCTGAAGCCTAATTGGAGTACTCCTAGGACGTTGCTAAGAGAGGGCTAGTCATTCCTGCTCACCTCCACCATCACAGAGTGAGCTCTCAATTGCTGAGCTCCAAGCTACTGCATCAGGTGAGCGAAAGCTCATATGGGGGGGGGGGGGGGTTTAATCAGAGAAAGAGCCTCACTCCTGTGATGGTGAATGTGAGCAGTAATGACTAGGAATGTGCTACAATTGCATAGAATGGGACTTCAGACTGATAGGTCCTAGTGTTTTATAACCGTGGACCAGTAGGGATGGGCACAGAACCTACCGCAGTATTGGATATAAAAGCAGGTGGCCTGTGACCTGGACGGGCCACAACATGTAGAGCACAGAAGATCCTTTGATTTTTTGTTTTTTTTGTGGGGGAGGGGTGCTTTTTTAAAAAAAAAATTTAGTTTGAATGGTACCATCTGTCTCTTGCTATGGCATGCATCTCTTTTTAAATATCAGCAGTAAGGTGTAAAGTTGGATCTTCTATAAAGTGAAACTCCAGGCCAATAACATCTTATAGTAGATAAGCGTTAGAACCTTGTCTGATTTTTCTATCCCCCCAATGAGTGAATTTCAACTTGCTTTCCCTTTCTGACACACAACAGGAAGTGAAAAGATGTTACCCCGACGTAGTAGCAAACCCCACCTTTGGCATTTGTCATAAAAAAAAGTTTATCCCTACAATGGAGTCACGGACAGCATTAAAGTTCTGACAGAGGTTCTAACTGCTCTCCACTCAGTGTTTAGGTGTGATGACTGCATACCTTTTTCTTTTTTAAACTTTCTTTGCCTTATTTTCACCTGGTGATCCAGATCTGAACATGGAGGACTGGAGTGATGTGTGGGATTTCCCTCTTCGTTCTTTGTATCATTGAGAGACCACTTGATTCAATTTAAATTGGTGCATAGAGCATATCTTATGCCATCTAAATTATATAGAGGTTAATAGCGAGTGCTCCCGCAAGTGTTGGCGGTGCGGTGCGGCTCGGGGGGATTTCCCGCACATCTTGTCCTGTCCATATATAGCCACTTTTTGGGCGGAAGTGGTTGACTTGTTGAATTCTATCACTTCTGTCCCTTTTCCGCTCTGTCGGTATGCTTGCTGGTCCTAGTGGAGACTATTTTCCCTACTGAGTCAGAGTGAGTGTTTGTTAATACCACATTATTTTATGCAAGAAAAGCGATCACTTTACATTGGAAGAAATCTACTGCCCCTACACTAGTATATTGCAAACAATTGGTTAATAACAATCTTCCATTGTATAGAGATACCTATATGAATAGGGGATGTCCTAAGAAGTAACAAAGTCTGTGCTAAGTGGCTGGATAAGCCGTATACGCCATCTGATCCCCATGGGGGATATTGAATATAATATAAGTTCCTTTTTTCCTTTTTTTTTTTTTTTTTTTTTTTTTTTTTTTTTTTCTTTCTCTAGATCAGTGGTTCTCAACTCTTGTCCACAGGACCCACAAACAGGCCAGGTGCAAGATAACTGAAATACATCACAGGTGATATAATTTGCTGCTCAGTGATTGCAATATTTTAGTCTGCATCTGAAAATCTGGCCTGTTAGTGGGTCCTGAGGACAGGAGTTGAGAACCACTGCTTTAGATGGAGGCTGTGGATAGAAGTGACTTAAAGCGGAGTTCCACCCAAAAGTGTAACTTCTGCTGGTTGGATCCCCCCGAAGAGGACACCTGTATTTGACAGGTGTCCTTTTCCACATGTCCGGAAGCCCAGGGCCACTGCCGTGGCTGTCAGCAGCCGGGCTCCCTCCTCCTCCTCCGCCACCAGTGAGAAAGTGCGGCGGCTCGCGCATGCTCAGTAGAGACCGAACGGCTACACGTCCTGGTTACCTTACCCTTCGACCTGCCGATCCGAAGATTGGTGGGCGGTGCCGGCATCGCTGGACTCCAGGATAGGTAAGTGTCCTAAAGTTAAAAGTCTTCAGCTAGTGTATGTGTAGCTGCTGACTTTTAATTTTTAAGGCAACGGCAGGAGCCGGCGGACCTCCGCTTTAAGATGAGTATGGTTATATTGTGCATGAGCTAACTGCCAAAATAATGGTGTTCATTTTTGAATTGAAGGTCACTAAGCAATGTGATTAAATTTAAAGGGATGTTTTAGTCCAATGTGTATGCTGTTTTGTTTTGTCTGTGTATTTGTTTAAAATGAATGAATAAAAAGATTTGTAAAAAAAAAAAACCTAAAGTTGATTGCCCAGTCAGATTATAAATCATACAGAGACCATAACCGTGCCAAGCCGAGGCCCAGTATTGTCATATGGAGTAGGCCCCATGCTCCTCCATACCTAGATGTGTCAGATATTTTCTTTGCTCCCAGGAGCTGAACGGCTCGGGGCGAGCAAAGGAAAGGTGAGGGTGCTGCTAAAAAAGGGGAATTAAATTGGACCTTTTTTTTTTTTTTGTTTGTTTTTGGGTTTTTTTTGGTCTGCATGAGTGAACCATAGGTTTCCTTTAAGCCCTCTTACAGTACAGGTCAGATTCACTTTGGTGAAGATGGTTTACTATGTTCAAGTAAAATCGTGGTGTTGGCCATGTTTCTGAAGCATATTTTATTTCTGAGTAGAAATCCGCTCTGATTCTTTGATTGCATGTATTTATATGATATTTATTATATTTGTCTTTACTACATGATATTTCATTATGCTGCTAACCACAGGAAGCTGTTCTCCTTTAACCCATTCTAACTGCCTTATGTGTAATATTTAACAAGTTTGGTTTGTTTGCCTAACATTTGACCTTTTCCGCTAATGCTGCGTGGTTGTCTGCCAACCAATCAGGACACTGCATTGGGACACTGATCCATCAGTTCTTCAGCTCCACTCTGACCATGAAATGGGGTACTTCAATCCTTTTCTATCTGTTCTGTTATATTTTGCTTTTGGATTTGTACTTGTTGCAGGCTATAGTGACATTTCCTTACATAAGCTTATTGTTTAACCCATTAATGCCTCATGTTCCAATATTGGAACAGCAGTGATGTGGTTGTAATTTATAACTTACTGCTCTTAGGTAACATATGAATTTTATGCACAAATTTAAAAAAATCATTCTCAGGCATAAATGGGTTAAAAAAGATAGTGGTTTTAATATCTGTATTTTTTTATCTGCACACATGACCCCATTGCAAATGTACACCACTTCTCTTATATGTATTGCAGTACTCAGTATCACTTGCTAAGCATTATGGGATTGTTTTGGGTGCTTGTACCTGCTGTCTATAATGCTTAAAAATAAGAATGGGGGTTGGGTTGAAAATAAGTCTTGCCATGTTTGGTCAATGACATCACTCAGGATCCCTCGCCTGTGTGTACAGACAAACTGGTCAGGAATCTGTCATTTAGCAGTGGTGGCACTACTGACACTAAGGCCAGCCATAGACAGACTCAAATTTGGCCAGTTCACAGGAATCGGACAAATTTTGATTAGTCTATGAGCAAGCTAGTTGTACTGAAGTCGCTCTACTTCAGTACAATCAGCATGTTGGGTTTTCCCTCGCATGATCACTGCCAGCAGCAATAGCCGCCAGTTATGATCAGAACAAAATTGCGCCCCCATCAAGACTGACTGTGTTGAACGGGAAATAAGGTGATTTTCTTTCCTTCAAATCTATGACTTGCTTAAAGTGATACTAAAGTTTTTATTTCCCCTATAAAAATAACAAACATGTTACACTTACCTGCTCTGTGCAGTAGTTATGCACAGGGCAGCCCAGATCCTTTTCTTCTCGGGTACCTCTTTGGCTCTCCTGGACCCTGCCTCCTGCCGAGTGCCCCCACAGCAAGCAGCTTCCTATGGGGGCACCTGAACCAAGTCGCAGCTCCCTATGTCCATTCAGACACAGAATCTCGGTTTGGCCCCTGCCCCCTCTCTCTCCTGATTGGCTAAGTGGCTGATTGGCTGTGGCGCAGCCAATCAGGAAGGAGAGTCCCGGACGGCTTAAGGACTTGTGGACATCGCTGGATATAGATGGGGCTCAGGTAAGTATTAGGGGGGCTGAGGGCGGCTGCTGCGCACACTGAAGGCTTTTTATATTAATGCATAGAATGCATTAAGATAAATAAACCTTCTGCCTTTACAACCACTTTAACAGACAGATTCCTGGTTGCTATTTGTAAGTAATGTTTCTTTTTACTTCATACTGCTCCAAAACTTTACATGCTGATTTAAGGCATCCCCAAAGCATGATATTTAAAGGATTAGTGTATATTTAATGTTGCCCTTAAGCAGCATTAAAAGACATTTTCCCCGCCAAATTGATATTTATTTAAAAACTCATTTTTTGCACAGGTACATGTCCCTATGGCATTGCCGAGCTCCCCATACCCTTGTTTTCTTTTTTAACAAAAGCTTGCAAATTGGCCATAGATTTCAGTTGGGTTTAGCACTATGTTTGCTGTTTGTGAAATTCCCACCAGGTTTGCTAATTTGTTCAGCAAACCAAAGAAATCACCAGTTCCCATAGCATTCCTGGTGCAATGTTCAAATTGGATGATATTCACACCCCAACCTGTATCCTTAATGTAAACCATCAAAGCTCCCAACTTGGATACATATATAGATCAATGAATAAATACACAATGCATGTCAACACACATGCACTAACGCAATGCAAATGTGTGAATTGGAACTAAAGCTGGCCATAGATTGTTTAAATCTCGGCCTCTTCAGCAGGGACCGGCTGAGATTCAAATCATCTATGGGAAGACTGATTGTACCCACGTCGATCCATTGATTGACTTGGGTACAACCAGCATGTCGGATTTTCACATGCAGTTATTGCCAGCGGCTATTAAGGGGTACACAGGGAAGTATTTTTCTCGCTCAACCCAGCGGGCTAAACAGAAGAAAAACTTACAGATCCTATGTTAGTGTAGAGATCTACCCGCTGAGCTATTGTGTTCTGACATGTGGACTGCCCTCCCACCAGAACACAGTAACCAGTGCTTAAAGCCATTGGCTGCAAGCACTGATCGGTTGCTGGATTTCCAGCATGCTCGTTCATGCAGAAGCCGGTCATGGAGCTGTACACATGGGCCGAAAGTGGGATGGTTCCTGCCGAACCGACTGTTTTCGGACTATTTTTGGCCCATGTGTACCCAGCTTATACCCACTTGTAATAATCACTGTGTTCTCCTGGCAGTGACGGCTCCCCACGACCCTGTCCAAGCAACTCCTGTCAGGAGAGCACAATAGCTCTGCGGGAGGGATTCCCCCATCCACACTGACTGGTTGCAGGAAAGAAAATCACATAATGTATGGCCTGCCTTTGTATTAAAAACTAGACCAGCACAGATTTTCTCATTTTTATGTTAGTTCTTTCTCTTTATATAGTGATCACACATCTGTGTTATTGTTATAGCATAGAATATATTCTTGTTGTTATGTATTGCATTCGGCCATGGCTTCATCCTTGACTAGAATCTAGTAACTACGAATTAGTTAAAGGGTTCTAACCTGTTGTTTCCCTCTCTCCAGACGTGGCCCCTTGAAATTGGGCATGGCCAAAATCACTCAAGTGGATTTCCCTCCTCGAGAAACTGTGACATACACAAAAGAAACCCAGACTCCAACCTTGACCCAGGAAAATGAAGGCAAGTTATAACTTCTTATTGTTGTTAGAATATGTTATATGCAGTGCCTTGAAAAAGTATTCATACCCCTTGCAATGTGTCCTGTTACAACCATAAATGGAAATGTATTTTATTGGGATTTTATTTGATGGACCAACATAAAGTGGCACATAATTGAGATTGGAAGGAAAATGATAAATGGTTTTCAACATTTTTTTTATGAAATATCTGAAAAGTATGGCGTGCATTGTATTCAACCCCCTTTACTCTGATACCCCTAACTGAAATCTGGTGAAACCAATTGCCTTCACAAGTCACCTAATTAGTAAATATGGTACACCTGTGTGTCATTTAATCTCAGTATAAATACAGCTGTTCTGTGAAGCCCTCAGAGGTTTGTTGAGAACCTCAGTCAACAAACAGCATCCAGAAGGCCAAGGAACACACCAGACCAGTCAGGGATAAAGTTGTGGAGAAGTTAAAAGCAGGGTTAGGTTATAAAAAATATCCCATGCTTTGAACATCTCGCCGAGCACTGTTCAGTCCAGCATCCGAAAATGGAAACAGTATGGCACAACTGCAAACCTACCAAGACATGGCCGTTCACCTAAACCAGTGGTTCTCAACTCCGGTCCTCGGGACCCACCAACAGGCCATATTTTAAGTATTACCTTGGGGAGATGCAGACTAGAACACTGCAATCACTGAGCAGCAAATGATATCACCTGTGATGTATTTCAGTTATCCTGCAAACCTGGCCTGTTGGGGGGTCCCGAGGACCGGAGTTGAGAACCACTGACCTAAACTGACAGGCAAGGCAAGGAGAGCATTAATCAGAGAAGCAGCCAAGAGGCCCATGGTAACTCTGGAGGAGCTGCAGAGATCCACAGCTCAGGTGGGAGAATCTGTCCACAGGACAACTATTAGTCGTGCACTCCACAAATCTGGCCTTTATGGAGAAGAAAGCCATTTTTGAAAGAAAGACATAAGTCCCATTTGCAGTTTGCGAGTAGCCATGTGGGGGACAGAGCAAACATGTGGAAGAAGGTGCTCTGATCAGATGAGACCAAAATTTTACTTTTTGGCCTAAAAGCAAAACGCTATGTGTGGCCGAAAACTAACACTGCACATCACCCTGAACACACCATCCCCACTGTGAAACCTGGTGATGGCAGCAGCATCTTGTGGGGATGCTTTTCTTCAGCAGGGCAGGGAAGCTGGTCAGAGTTCATGGGAAGATGGATGGAGCCAAATACAGAGCAATCTTAGAATAAAACCTGTTAGAGTCTGCAAAAGACTTGAGACTGGGGCAAAGGTTCACCTTCCAGCAGGACAACGATCCTAAACATACCGCCAGGGCTACAATGGAATGGTTTAGATCAAAGCATATTCATGTGTTAGAATGGCCCAGTCAAAGTCCAGACCTAAATCTAATTGAGCATCTGTGGCAAAACTTGAAAATTGCTATTCACAGACACTCTCCATCCAATCTGACAGAGCTTGAGCTATTTTGCAAAGAAGAATGGGCAAAAATGTCACTGTCTAGATGTGCAAAGCTGGTAGAGACATCCCAAAAAGGACTTGCAGCTGTAATTGCAGTGAAAGGTGGTTCTACAAAGTACTGACTCAGGGGGGCTGAATACAAATGCACGCCACACTTTTCACATATTTTTTTTTTTAAACCATTTATCATTTTCCTTCCACTTCACAATTATGTGTGCTTTGTGTTGGTCTATCACTTAAAATCCCAATAAAATACATTTACGTTTTTGGTTTTAACATGACAAAATGTGGAACATTTCAAGGGGTATGAATACTTTTTCAAGGCACTGAATGTCATTTTTTTCCCTCTGTAAAAAGGTGTTCAATTCACTTTGAGGTAAATGACAGTGAGTTGAATTTTCTATCCTGCAAGTGACACTATCCCTGTCATAGGGTGGCTATGCTTACTCATTCCACTGTTTCTATGGAGGGAACCTTGGTTGTTTGTTCAGGCTGGGCATCCTCTTCACCCTAATTGTATATGGTTTGAGGGTTTGGGGATTATTCATTTGTAGAAAGAAGATAGCATAGTTCAGCTTACAAAAAGTGGCAAGAACGTTGCATTTCTGGCATGATCACAAGGTATTTTCTGTACTTGTAAATGTTTTTGGCTGATGCTCCAAGGAAAAACTTAAGGAAGGGTTGGGCCAATCAGAACTGCTGTAAGGCCTTGTTCATTAGGGCTCCAGCTTGTATAAAAGTAGTATGTAAAGCAAGCTTTGCAAAGCATTTGGAACACTCTGAGCAGCTTTATTAAAACATTTAAAAGATACGCTCACCTTCGGGAACATGTTACATGTTCCACCCCTTTTTAGGGTGGAACATGTAACGTGTTTTCCCGCTCCTGCAGCTGCCTCTGTGTGCCAGCAGTACGAGGAGAAGTTCCCTGTACCAGCTGCCACTTTTTGAAAAGAGTGCTGCTGTGCGGGGCTCCGCCCACACGGCTGCATCATTCATCCACAGAGTTCCGTGAATGAATGAACTACAAGGACCAACATCCTTTGCAGCTGTCTGCTTGTAGTTCTCAATGAACTACCACAGCGCTGCTGAGCGCTGTGGTAGTTCATTGATTCTTCCTGTCATTGTGAAGCTGCCCGTACAATGTATCGGCATACAACTTACACTGACAGATCTGCAGGAATCCTGCATGGCATTGGCAATCTGCTGACCGCTGGTGCAATGCTTTTCAGGCTTTTAAAAAGAAAAATAGTAAATGCATCTGCACCTGTTACCTGCAAAAAAATGTGCATTCCTTTATTTTTTTTAAAGGTGAACTTATCCTTTATCCCTTTCACTGCCAGGTCCGTACGTCCTACGGACCTGGCAGCAGGGGGTTTCACACATAATCCGGTGGCTGCAGCCACTGGGATTGTGTGTGAAATTGACCGGCAGACTCCTACCTGTCAGATGAAAGCATTCGGGCGGCAGCGCTGCCACCTGATCGGTCACACACACCCCCCGGTACTGGCGCCTCCCCAGCCATGGTTTCTGGGTTCTGCTTGCCCATTTGCGAGCCCGGGAGTGACATGGCGGGTGCTTTGTGGCTGCAGGGGAATAGAGAAAATTGTACACACACGTCCTCTCTCTCCCCTTCTTGTTGTGACCCGGAAAGCGACATCCATGATGTCACTTCTGGGTCAGCCTCTCCATGTCCCCAGCTGTGATGGAAAAAAAAAATGTTAAGTAAAAAAAAAAAAAAAAAGTTTCTCACGACAGAGTGAGAGCAATAGTTCTAGCACAAGACCCCCTCTGTTACACTAAACTGATGACCTATAGGGGGCTTTTGAAGCATCGCCTATAGAAAATATAGGGTAGTGAAGTTTGCCGCCATTTCACGGGCGCACACAAATTTAAGATGTTACATGTTGGATATCTATTTACTCGGTGCAACCTCTTCTCTTATATTTTACCAATTTGGGTAGTTTATTGCGTTTGTTTACCCTAAAATTCACTTTACAGTGTTTTTTACTGAAATGTTGCGTTTCCTAGACCTTTGTGGTAATAACGTGTGACAAAAAATTAGAACTGCCACTGTTTGATTCTCTAGGGTGTCTGCTTTCAGAAAATATATCATGTTTGGGGGTTTTGTGTAATCTTGAGGCCTAAAATTATTCTTTAAACGTGCAAAAACCCCCTGCAAAAACTGCTCTGGCAGCGAAAGGGTTAAAGCAACATTTAGGCCCAGTTTCAGGGGGGTGGGGTTAAAGAATAACTAAGCCAGAGAACAAAAAGGTAATGCATATCAGTTTATCGGTCAGTAGATGTGGTGGTTGTGCTAGTTTTCATTTTTTCAGACTACTAACATTTTCGGCAAGTACATATTGATCATGCCAGAAATGCAATGATGTCACAGCTCCCCCAGTCTGCCTGTCAGACATGTCTTCTTCCATAGATACAGTGGGGAGAGTGAGCGTATACACCCAGGGACAGGAAGCGTGTTATACACAGGATTGCCAGGTGAAAAAGGATTTTGATGCCTGGAAAAAAGAAAACAAATTCAGCAACCACATTTAAGGACTGGTAAGCTACTTTATAATGATATGCTTTAAACACTTGCACACAATCTAAAAAGCACATTTTTCATTGTTAAGAATTAAATATGAATAGCCCTTGGCCTTTTTTGTCGCAAGAGACAAAAATTTCCTCCGCCGAATAAAGAAAAACAGGCTGTGAAATAAAATGTAATGTCGCACGTGACACGGTTTACGCATTATATATGTATGTATTCATTTGCTTTTAAAAGCTGTTAAGTTGAGAAGAGATAAAGTGATCTTACGCCAGGGTTCAGAGACAGCTCTTAGAAAATGCAGCTGGAACAACGGAGCTCTCAGTGAAATAAATGAACATACATTTTTTTTTCTTTTATTCTTAGATGCATCTGTAAATAACTGTGTGACAGGCACCTGAAATCATCTTCTGAGCAATCGGGAAGGGAGTTTCAGATTAGTGTAGGCACTGTGGAAACGTGTATACCCCATACTCCATAAAGAAGTCTGTAGAGGGGTTAGACCACAGCTGTGCGCTGCAGTGTAGAGCTGGGCACAAAATCCCTTTTATTTATTCACTGTTTGAGCATAGTAATAATAATGTTTATTTATATAATGCTCATCTCTCAGCGGGATTCTAAAATGACTCGCAGTTACAAGTAAAAACCTGAAAATGTACAAAGAGAACAAACACAATATAAATATAAAGGATATAAAAGAACAGCGCGCAGTAAATGGAAGACATTTGTGATCACACTAAATAACCACAACTTCAGCTTGGCTTTCAGAAACCGGCAGTGACTGATTAGGGCTTGCTCAAGAACATTGTTTTCGTGTGTGTGAAGGTGTCTTACAGCTGTCAAGCATTCATGCATTTAGGTGTAGGTAACTTATTTAAAAAAAGTAAATGGCAATGTAAAGAAACTTGTAGAAAACTGTTCTCTATTTTCCACGTTACTAAATATGCACCTTGATGTAACAGCAGACAATCGTATCTATGGATGACTACAGATCCCAGTAGACACACCTCGGCAAAGAGGTGGGAGGCAACAAGGTTAATTACTTGGTATTCCCAAACCAACCCATGCAGTTTTCTTTATAGGGTTAGTTCACCTTTACCAAAAAATTGCCTATGCAGGTAAGGGGTGTCTGTAGATTAAAAAAAGAACTTTGCAGCGTTGATGTTGCTAGAACTGGCAAAGTAAGGATCAATTGTTACTGTTCACCTTCTTCATCACTGGAGTGAGCCCTCAGGCTCTGAGCTCAGAACTACTGCATCAGGGGAGAATAAGTGTGTGTGTGTGGGGCGGGGGGGGGGGGGCGTTTGAACTAGAGAAAGAGCTAATTTCTGTGATGGTGGAGGCGATCATTAATGACTAGGATTCACCTAGCAACATCATAAGAGTGGTTTTAGTCAGGCTTCACGGGTCATCAACCCATCGATCGTGATCAACCTGTTGACCACAGACAGGTGGATCACAAACGGGTCCCCATGTTGCCGATCCTGTGTTTTTCCCCCCATGGCTGCAGACTGTGTAGGTGCACACTCAACCACTGCATGGCTAGCATTCCATCCAGCTGAGCTCCCACCAGCCTCTTCTGCCAGTACTGTGATGACATTTCCGGCTCACCGGCCACGTCACTTCTGGCTTTCATTTGGCCCCTTCACTAGCACTCTAGTGGCTGCTAGAATTATATACAGCGGCACCTTCTCCAGGGGACACCTGCCCACAGTGTAATTTTTGTCTCTGGAACCTGGTACTGAATTCTTCCATTCTCCAGGCTGGTGGGATACACTAGCTCCTCTGCTAAGATGCATGGAAGCAGCAAACTTTTATTCAAACACAAGTGGATTTGCATTGGATTGCTATATTTTAATAAATGGATTGCCAGCGTGGATCAGTGCCAGAACATGCAGCTCTGCCATTTAGGTTTCCCTGCACCACTCTGCATAAAGGAAAATGTTTGTGCCTTCCTGATTCCCCAGTACTTTACACTCCTGACCCCCCCAGTGCCGTGCGCTCCTGACCCCCACAGTACCGTTCACTCCTGACCCCCACAGTACCATGTGCTCCTGACCCCCACAGTACCGTGCGCTCCTGACCCCCCCCCAGTACCGTGCGCTCCTGACCCCCCTCCAGTACCGTGCGCTCCTGACCCCCCTCCAGTACCGTGCGCTCCTGACCCCCCTCCAGTACCGTGCGCTCCT
>BLSH010400846.1:548251-566193 GCA_018402905.1 Glandirana rugosa
TTACCTTCCCCCACACACACACACACACACACACACACACACACACACACACACACACACACACACCCCCTTCCATTCTTTACCATACACTTCCAGAGCATCACCCAGGCTTCATAATCCATATCTTAGATCTGCATTTAAAAAAAAAAACACATGTACACACTAGTGTGGGATGTATGTGTGTTTGTGTATACATATAATGCACACATACACATGTCCACCGCCCCCCCCCACGTACATAAACATACGTATAAAAATGTGCATGTATGTGTGTGTGTGTGTATATATATATATATATGTATGTATGTATATCAACAATGATTGTGCAGTTAGCGTGTACCTCCTCATGAGCAGTGTATTTTAGCACCATCCTCTGCACAGCCGCCACCGCTTTTCCATTCCGTGATTATCTTGCCCCCAAAAAGCTTTTTCTCTCTTTTCCAAGAAGCACAAAAGCCCTAACTGGCATGCTTTGTAAAGAAGTGTCAGTGTGTTAGTGAGTGCAGATCAGTAAGATTTCTTTGAAGCGCTCTTTCCCCTTTGCACCACCGCCTCCTCAGCAGGGTCACTGAGATCACTAGCTTTTCTTGAAATGGCCATTTTCACTGGCAGGTGCATTATACCCTGTATTTTCAGATTGTTTTTCCATTCTGAATGCTTGGCAGGTTGATTGCTCGGGCTGCATTGACGGAGAAAGGGCTGACAAATGCGGTTGGGCCGGCTGAAAAGACAGTGATTACTGTTTTCCTTTGTGGCTGATTGAGGCCCTTGAAAGGAAAGATTTTAACCTTCACCATTTGGTTCAAAAGTATGAGCATATATTGAAATCATTCATGCCATTTATCCGAGTTCTGTAAACTTGTCAGAACGTGCAAATCACTCAATTTCAAGTAATGTCGGACCGGCGTGTGTCATTACCGTTTGGATTAAAGCACCCATCCTTCTTAAAAAAATAAATAAATAAAATGAGGGGAACTCTTTTAAATCAAAAACATGAATTTAAGCTTTAGGCCCTGGATGGTGTGCTTGTTCAGGTGTTTGTGTTTTTGGTGAATTCATTTTGTACTGTCACAGGTCTCAAGAGCTTAGATGCTGCTAAAGTAAGATGATAGTTGCTTGATCCAATTGATTTCCCCCCTGTAGGGTGATGATTGATTATTCGCAGAAGAACAGGCATGTGGTTGAAATAAAGCTGATGCCAGCAGTATCTAGTCTTTCTTAGCAGAGCTTTTACCCTGTTGTGTTTTTTTAAATACTGAACAGCTAGTTGGTGTACATCTGTCCAAAAAAAAAAAAAACTGTTGCTCCTGCCAGAAATACAGTGAGCTCTTAAAGCTGAATGTATTGATTTTATTGCATAGAGGACAGTAGAGGCAGATATTGCTAAGCGTGACACCACATCCCATATATAATGTAGAACAACAAAGAAGAGAAAAGAGAGGATAGTGGGACTTTTGAGGCTGTTACCAGTGACTATCCTCTCTTTCCTCCGCTTTGTTTTAGATTTTATTGCATAGTTGCGTTGATCCAGCTTGTAAGTATTCTAATGCTATACCTGTGGGATCACTGTGTAAGCAAAGAATCACTGTAGCAATTACCGCTACTGCAGTCATTGTCCTTATGTTGGATGAAATGGAGATGTGGGGTGGTGATATCACCATCTCCCCCTAGTCCAAGAAGAGAATGCTTTATATTCATTTAGAAAATTGCAAGGCATTTTGTGAACAGTGCCCATGCCAAGCAAAAGCATGGGCACTGCAAAAGCAAAAGACCCCTATGGTCACAATGCCGCTTGACACATGCACTATTCACAAAATGCCTTGCAATTTTCTAAATGAATATAAAGTGTTCTCTTCTTGGACTAGGGCAGTGGTTCTCAACTCCTGTCCTCGGGACCCACCAACAGGCCAGATTTTCAGTATTACCTTGGGGAGATGCAGACTAGAATACTGCAATCACTGAGCAACAAATGATATCACCTGTGATGTATTTCAGTTATCCTGCAAACCTGGCCTGTTAGTGGGTTCCGAGGACCGGAGTTGAGAACCACTGGACTAGGGGGAGATTGTGATGTCACCACCCCACATATCCATTTCATCCAATCAGAGAACAGCGTGCATTCATTTAAATAAAAAATGCAAGGCTTTCTGTGAATGGTGCCCATGTTCTCGTAGTAGCAGTGACTATGTCAGTAATTCTCTGTTTCTACTGTGGTCCCACAGGTGGGGCATAGGCATGCAAGCTGAACCAATATGACTATGCAATAAAATATATATCTGGAGTTAAGCTTTAACTTTCCGTTGACTAAAAACATTGCAGAACTGAAATTTCAACTAGTGTCGTCAGCCTGGTCTATGTTATAAGAGCCTGCCCGCAAAGAGTGTGTCAAAAAAGGGATTTTGGGAGATTTTTGAGCGTAAGATTCTTGGAAGTAGTTCTGCAGGGGCGCACCAGTAAGCCAGTAACTGACGGTGCATGCTGATTCCCCCTCCCAGCAATTGCAAGCATTTTTCATGCCTGGGAATGACGTCACAGGGAGCAAATAAAGTTGTTTCTCACCAGAGAAGTTGAGTAAAAGAAGACAATTATTATTTAAAGGGGTATTTTGCTTAAATTTGTTTCACTTCTTTGACAAGCCACTAGCTTCAGTACTTTAAAGTGACTCATTCCACTCCTCATGCTATCCCATCTAGCAGTATCTGTGCACAACAATTTCTGTATCCCTGGATTACAGCTTTGTTAAAATCTAATTTACTAAATTTTTATTTCACTTCCTTCATCCCTTCTTTCTCCATTGAGTGGAATTATTGACTTTATAATATTTCTAGTTAATCTCGGAAGGGAGAATTAAGCTATTGTTTACAGACAGACTTTTAAAGGTAAAGTCAGTTTTTGCACTGTGTTTTCACAGCTGCTACCTAGAGCTTACTGTAGAGCTATATGATAGGAGAGAGGGAGCAATAAAGTGCTTACAACAGCCTCTATGCACAGGTATTGTTAGATGAGATTGCAAGAGGAATTACTTGTGTCCTTTTGAAGTTACTGACCCAAAACACATATATCGTTAAGGACTTTTGTTTTTCGCTGATCTGCATACTTATTCCATGTCAGTGACTCAAAACATTAAAGTTGGTTGGTCAGATAAGTCAGGCAAGAATCAATTTCAGGAGGTCAGCAATAGTAGTACCCATATTTTACTCAAGGACAGTTTACTATGTGTGGAGCAGTTATAACTGCCATGTATCCAATCAGCTTCCAATGTTTTAAGTTTACATAGCTCAGCCTGGAAAATAAATGAAACTCCCAACCCAATTATTTCACAAATTTCTAGCCCATTCTGTAGAACGAATTAACGTTTTACTAAACCCACAACAGTAAAATCAGTCTGTATATGCAGAATAACATGCTTGTTATACTTACTGTGGAACTTAAGGGGTTAATCCTCTGTATTGTGTAAAAAGGCTCTTTGATCCTGTATGGACAGATCCTTCCCTCATGTAAAGTTGCACAAGCTCAGTTTGGTCTCTATTGGTGGAGAAAACCTTTCTTTGTTGATAAGAGCTAGTCAGGTCGCATGGTATTAACATCACACATTTGGGCGTGTGTACAGATCCTAAATGACATCCCAGTCCCTCCTCCATGCCCAGTAACTAAAAAAGAACACAGTGGGTGGGATGTCACATCTTGATTGATGAATGATCCTCCTCCCATAGAGGACACAGGCTATACTTGAAATCCCCTCCTACCTGAACACTCAGCACTTAGGCAGACCCTGCAGTTAATCATGTGACCATGGTATACAGATCAGCCAAAAATGTGTAGAGTGGCAGTATTTTAATGGAAAAAGAAAATTTATAAGCTGTGAGCACTGGGGGTGGGGCAATCAGGTGAACTATTTTCATATTACTGGGTTTAGTAACACTTAAAAGAAGTTGTAAAGGTAGAAGGGTTTTTATCTTATTGCATTCTGTGCATTAGGATAAAAGCCTGTGTGTAGCAGCCTCCCCAGCACCCCCTAGTTGCTTACCTGAGCCCCTTCTCTCTTCAGCGATGTCCATGAGTGGCTTAGCTGGCCCAGACACTCCTCCTTATTGGCTGAGACACAGCAGCACCATTGGCTCCCACAGCTGTCAATCAAAATCAGTCAGCCAATCAGGGGAGAGAGGGGGTGGGGCCTGGTTGGGGCTCTGTGTCAGAATGGGTACATGGAGCTCTGACTCAGCTCGGGTGCCCCCATAGAAAGCTACTGATTGAGGGGGAACTCACCAGGAGGGGCCAGGAGAGCAGAAGAGGGACCCAAGAAGAGGAGGATCCGGGCTGCTCTGTGCAAATCCAACTGCACAGAGGAGGTAAGTATAACATGTTTGTTATTTTAAAAAAAATAAATAGAAAAGCCTTTACAATCTCATGGGACATTGCACACAGCAAGAGTAAAGATCAGTAATACAGCATTTATTATGGAGCAATAAAAAAAATTTTCATTTGAGACAAGTAATTTTACTTGCATATGCACGTTTACTCATCTATAGGCATGTTTACGCGAGTATATTACAATGCTGGCAATGGAGATTTTAACTTTTCTATATGCTTACGCATCTTTATTTGCCTATACTCAACATTACAACTTTATACACATTTTGGCCCCTTGCACACAGGTATCGCACGTTCATAAATAAACATCCGTAAATTATGAGATCTTTGTGCAAGGGGCCAAATAGTGCATTAGTCATCGGTTACCTTACTCCTCAGTTTTCCAAACACCTGTGCCTAAGCCACCATGCGGTGTAATGGATCAAAGTCAGAGCTTCCTCTGAGCCAAGCTAGCATTTTTCCTTTCTTGCTATCTTTTTGGAAATGATCCCTTCTCCACCCCCATGAGTCTCCTGCTTTTGAAACCTATATGAGAGGACCTGGCTGTTGGAAGTGTCGCCTCCACCAATGGGTGTCCACATGATGCAGGAAGTGATGTTGGACACCCAAAGAAAAGGACCCTCTAGAAGTAAACAGAAGAAGAGAGAAGGGGTGGGAGGTAGGGTTGCGAACATCCTGAAGTTAGGTTTTAATCCTTAATTTTTCATAAAATTATGGGGAACCATTCATAAAATCAGGACCATAAAAATAAATTCTAGCTTTGCTCTTAGCAACCTGATATCTGGTTTAATTTGTGAAATTTAATATAAACTCTTTGGATACATAAGGCCCATAGACTTGCATTGGGTGTTGCTTTGTACAAAGAAGCTAATTTTGTAAAACCTAGCCCAAAGCATAAATAGTGACATTACAAGTTAGAGAACAAATGCCTGACTGTCTAGAACAATATAAACAGTTTAACCTATCATCTGTTATTAGTTGTAGTGATTGTATTACAGCTAATACATACATACTGTTTATGGTGCCTATGGAAGATGTGGCAGCACTTACATCAAAATTTTCAAAGGATAGGGAGCTGACAGATTGTCCAATAGGAAGGAAATACCCCTGTGTGATTACTATTTCCAGCTGCTTTCATATTGCCCTCAAAATCGTGGGGTGTGGATTTAGTGATATCATCATTGGCCACCCTAATGGCTGTAAAATTGTTGACTATTCTTACAGAAAACAGATTCCAGTGTACACCACGGATTGCTTCCAAAATTAAAAAAAAAAAAATTACAAATGGTAACTTTCATTGCTAATGTGTGTGTAAATCCGTTCATACAGCTGGTAAATTAAGTATTGAACACATCGCCGTTTTTCTAGGTAAATATATTCCTAAAGGTGCTATTGACATGAAATTTTCACCACGTCGGTAACAACCCATGCAATCCATACATACAAAGAAACCGAAATAAACAAGCTCAGAAATTATGTGTAATAAAATGGAATGACACAGGAAAAAAGTATTGAGCACGCTAACTGAAATTTATTAAATACTTGGTACAAAATCCTTTGTTGGTAATGACAGCTTCAAGCTGCCTCCTCTATGGAGAAACGAGTCGCATGCATTGCTCAGGTGTGATTTTGGCCCATTCTTCCCCACAAACAGTCATCAAATCTTGAAGGTTCCATGGGCCTCTTCTATGAACTCTGGTCTTTAGTTCTTTCCATAGATTTTCTATTGGATTCAAGTCAGGTGATTGGCTGGGCCATGCTAGCAGCTTTATTTTCTTTGAAGCCAATTGAGATTTTCCTTGGCTTTGTGTTTGGGATCATGGTCTTGCTGAAATGTCCACCCTCCTTTCATCTTCATCATCCTAGTAGATGGCAGCATATTTTTATCGAGAATGTCTTGGTACATTTTTCCATTCATCCTTCAATGAAGTATGCCAGTACCGTATGCTGAGAAACAGCCCCACACCATGATGTTCCCACCTCCAAATGTCACTGTTGGTATGGGGGTGTTTTTGGGGTGATGTGCAGTGCCATTTGACCTCCAAACATGGTGTTTATTATGGCATCCAAAGAGTTAAATTTTGGTCTCATCTGACCAGACTATATTCTTCCAGTATTTCACAGGCTTGTCTAAATGTTGTGCAGCAAACTTTAAATAAGCTTCAACATGCTTTTTTTTCAGCAATGGAGTTTTTGTGTAGCGAGCGTTCATACAGGCCATGGAGGTTGAGTGCATTACTTATTGTTTTCTTTGAAACAAGTGTACCTGCTAATTCCAGGTCTTTCTGAAGCTCTCCACAAGTGGTCCTTGGCTCTTGGACAACTCTTCTGATTATTATCACTCCTCTGTCAGAAATTTTGCGAGGAGCTCCTGGTCATGGCCAGTTTATGGTGAAATGATGTTCTTTCCACTTCTGGATTATGGTCCCAACCATGCACACTGGAACATTCAGAAGTTTAGAAATCCTTCTGCAACTAATGCCATCAGTATGTTTTGCAACAATAAGGTTGAAAAGGTCTTGAGAGAGCTCTTTGCTTTTACCCATCATGAGATGTTTCTTGTGTGACACCTTGGTAATGAGACGCCTTTTTATAGGCCATCAGTTGAGACTGAACCAGCTGATATCAATTTGCACTGGCAAGGGACAGGATTGCTTTCTAATTACTGGTAGATTTTAGCTGGTGTCGTGGCTTTCCATGCCTTTTTGCACTTCCCTTTCTTCATGTGTTTAACACGTTTCCTCTGTCATTCCATTTTATTACACATAACTTAAAGTGTTACTAAATTCAAATTATTTTTTTATCAAAATAACAAACATGTAATACTTACTTGCAGGGCTGCTGATAGGGGCAGTGCAACTGGCCCTGTTGTACTGGGCTAACCCCCATCAACTACACAGCGAGGCCCGGGCACAATAACAATTCATAACTGCTTGAAAAAAAAAAAAACTTGCCAAACTTTTCCCCCGCTCCTACTTGTTTATGGAGGAGGATATATCCAAAAATGAAGAAATAGTCCCTTCACTGTGCTCACCTCCTGGGCCCCTCTATTGGCCTGATGGGGCCCAGGAGGTGAGCGCAGTGAAAGGACTATTTCTTCATTTTTGGGGTGCATGTACATCATGCAGCCCCGCTATTCTAATAGTCCTGGCTGGTGGAGTTGATACTATGAATCTCCACCTGGCTCCCGGCTCCCGTCCTCAAGTGCTGAGATGTGAGGAGGCAGGCGGCTCAGCAGCTGAGAGAGAACACCAGGAAGAGCGCATGGCTGCAATGGACACAGTGAGTGGAGAAGAGAGCATTGAATCCTCACTCTGTCCTATTCTTATTCTCACAGCACAGCAGGTTATCATTGTAATTAGCATTACAATTATCACACAGGCAGCACAGGAAGCAGGTGCTCTATCATGACTCTGTGTTCATGCTGTTGGGTTCTGACTTTGTTAGGACTGTACTGTGTTACAGTCTGTAACACAGTCTAGTCATAAGTTAGCAAAGTCAGTACCTAACAGCCACGATAGAGCACCTGCTTATTGTGTTGCCTGTGTGATTGTTGTAATGCTGATGATCATACAACACAGTGAGATGCTACTTTACACTTCATTTGGGGGAGCAGTAAACATCTGCATTGAAACCGCATTTTTACCACCCCCCAAACTAATCCCCTTTCAACTGCTTCCCATCCAGCAGCGTACCAATATATCACTGGATTGTTAGGGTGATACTTGGTCATCACTTCAGCAATGATTGAGATATCATTGTTTAGCCCCAACAATTTTGCACAAAGTAATAGTAATCCTAGTGGCTAAGAAGCCCCTGGATTACTTTTGCGGGCAGTGAAAGGGGGTCCCACCACAGCCTTTACTGCTTTTAAGATGCAAACAGTAGTGTGCAGTTCTTGTAACACAGTGAGAGGGATGGATGTTGTTCCTCCCACTGTGTGACGTCAGAAACCAGAAGTGGTAAGGATTTTGTCACTTCAGGTTTCGGTCCTATGTAAACAAGCCATTACCGGCTTGAACAAGCATCTGATCAAACTGATCTTGGTTTGATCAGATGCTTTAGAGGCCACAGGACAGATATGGGGTCTGAAAGACCCCAGATCTCCCATAAATAGGACCTGTCATGGCCCATGCCATCACAAGGGATGTTGTCCATACCTTGTGAAAGCAAAAAGGAAAGAAAAAAAATAGATACAATGAAAAAAAACCCAAAAACTATTTAAAAGAAATGTAAACTGTTCCCGCTCCTTTGTTCTTATGTGCAATTGCAAACGCACACGTTGGCCCCATACGCATATGCAAACCTGCAATTTGTTTTGAGTCGGGGCCAGGAGTGGGGTCAAGGGTGTGGTTAAAGGGGGCCCCACTAGATAGGCTGTATGGGGCCCCATGACTAACAGCGGCCCTGCTTACCTGCTCTGTGCAGTGGTATTGCACAGTGTGGCCCCGACCCTCTTCTTCTGGGGTCCCCGGTGGCGATCTTGGCTCCTCCTCTTCTTTAGAGAGATCACCATAGCCAGCCACTGGCTATGGGGAGAGCGTAGTCCCCGCGCTCCCGACCTGTGTGTCGATGGAGCTGCGCTCCTAGACTTACACAGCTGAACTTAGGCCTGCCCCTCACTTCCTCCTTGCTGCATCTAATTGATAGCAGCAAGAGCCAGTGGCTCCTGCTGCTGCTCGAATGCTATGTAAAGAGGAAGTAAGGGGAGAAAAGATGCAGCTTTGCACAGCGCTCATCTTGTCTCCCCTCTCTTCCTCTTCACACAGGGGAAGGGGGGCACAAAGAAACTAAAAATGTTTTTTTTACCTTCATGCAAACAATGCATTAACATAAAAAACATTTTTAGGTTTAGTAACGCTTTTATTTCTGAACTTATTTGTTTTGGTGTCTTTGTATGTATGGGTTGCATGGGTTGTTACCAACATGTGGTGAAAATGTAATGTCAATAGCACCTTTAGAAATATATTTGCCTAGAAAAATGGTGACGCGTTCATTAGTGATCCTGTTATAGGGTGGCTGTGTGTCTCCCAAATGTGCTCTTGTGTTACCTTACCTAGGAATTTCGATGAAGGTTACAAGTGGCTGTTCACGCACACTTTTCACACAGACATATTTGCCACCATCAGTAAAACCTACCCTGAGAAATGCCAAGTAGCCATCGCTGAAGTACATGCATGTATGTAGGAAGTGGCTGAAAAGAACTCGCAAGAGATCAGCAGCACTGAGATGCGACTAAGGATTAATAAAGGGGAAAAGTATTTCTTTTATAAAAAAAGATTACAGATCTTTTCTTTTTTTTAATGCACAGTTTTTTAATATTTGCAAAGAAAATGAAGGTTTCCTATTTAGACTAATAAGCTGTCAGGTTCGTAAAACAGCAATATCCGAACCGATTCAATCATATAGTTTATAGTGTACATAGATTTGCAAAACAATGGGATAAAGGAATATTCCTGAACTTTGTTTCATCTTATGGTTACTGTGAAATTGTGTGAATGCATCAATGCAGTGTGTATCTCAGCTTGCAGAGCTTGGATTTATTGAATGAGTTTACCAAAAATGTAAATATTGCATAATATACAGCCTCATGCTACATAATTAAGCTCCATTTCATGCTGCATAAACTAAATTATTAATGTATCTTAAATGGAAAACTATCTTTAGATAGATTTTTACTCCAGAAGTATTTTATTAAAATAAATTTCATAAAAATAAAAAATAAAAATATTTAAACTTTTAAAAAATCTGATTTTTTTAAAAAAAAATCATTGATTTTTATTCACCCTGCTTAGTTTACCTTTAGACCCCCTTTCACGCTGAGGCACTTTTCAGGTGCTTTCACTCTAAAAAAAAAAAAACCTCACAAAAACAAATTTCTATTAAAAATCAATTAATGTTTTCACACTGGGGTGGCGGTGCAAGCAGCATCTTCGGAGCATGTTTGAAGCGCTAAAAGCGCTTCAAAAGTTCTCATCTCCATTGAAATGAAAGGGACGTGCCTCAAAAGCACCACAAAAGCGCCTCTAAATGGTTCTTTTGAGTCACGTGGCCTTAAAAAAAAAGCGCACAGCTAATGCCTCAAAAACGCTCACTGTTTTATGGGCAGCTTTCAAGCGCCTTGGTGTGAAAGGGCTCTTATGGTAAACATCACATAACTTGTTGATCCAATAATTTATTTAGTTTTAATCCAATTATTTTTTCCAATTGCCATTAGTGTTCAAAAGGGAGTTTTTCCTCTTGAGTAACTATGACCATGCTATGTAAAGGATTTTGCCCGGCTCACATTGGCTGGGGATTTGGAAGATGTATTTTTTCACACGGACCCTAATGCGCACTTTTTTTTTTTCTTTTTTACATACGAAGGTAATAAACCCCATTGGTATAACAATAAATAATACATGCACATTCCATTTTTTTTTTTTTTTTTTTAATACATGGCCATTGCTAATTTTACAGAACTGCGCTTTCCTGCTGCGTCTCTTCCTTTTACTGTTTGGCAAATGTTTAATCACTTGGCGTAAACTTGCTTTCTCCACCTGCTAACATACCTGAATGATATAAATACATGTCCGTAAATATCCTGCACCAAGCAGGCGACCTTCGAGATGTGCCCGGGATCCTGTCTATGTGTGTGGCTCTGCAGCTGGTTATAGAACCCTGCTAGATGTATTATTTTTTCCACTGCATGGGTGCTTTCTTGCCTGCGGGACCACCTGCAGGGCTAGTAATTGCACATCCTTGCCATTGGGGAAAGCCATGATTGGAAGCAGCCAAGCAGAAAAATGCTGTGCCATCCCATCGCCACCTCCGTAGCAGAAGGAGACAATCCCCAGCAGTACCATCTGGTTGTTGCTATCTTGTCAGCTGTCTGAGCTGGCTGAGACTTGGGCTTTGCAGCTGTTCAGTGTCCTCTGACCATTTTTATTTATGCGGCACTCTGGATAACTTTGAACATGGGTCAGAGGCATCGCACAGACAAACAAGTTGAGCTCCCGTTGAATAGTTGCTCATTACCAGAGATAAAGCAGGTTCCAATCTCCTGCTGCCATTTCCTTGTAGACAGATGACATAGCTGTTTGACCAGTGAGCCTTTACCGTGGGAGGCTTGCTTTTTAAGAAAAAAAAAAAAATCCTGTAGGAAATGCCTGTGCCTTGTCTGCATTTAACCACGTTGTTAAGGTTATTTTCTGGTCCCCGTTTGCAGAAGTAGGATATACAGTGATTATGCAAAGCAGTTGTCACACCATTCTAGCAGGCATTGCCTCCCCGCACGCTGTACCAGGCTTCTACATTATTCATGGAAATTAAGAGGGGGGAAAAAAAATACATTTTGGTTTCAAATTCTCATTGTCAAACATGATACTGTGCAGCAAATGAGACTCGCATCCGGGATGTCAGCAGAATCAAATGGAGTCGAGACTATTATGTTTTGTAAGAATTTGTCTCCGAGCATCAATCTGAAAGCTAATGAAAGACATCTTTATACCAGGTCCCGGGGCCCATTAAGCCGATGATCACAAGCCCCATTTTGGATCTTTATTCACCAATATTAATATGTCATTGTGTTGCACACAACGAATACAGCAAAGCTTGTTTTGTTTGACTTTCCCTGGGAACTGCATGTATTTTGTTCTGATTTCTATTGAGGGTATCAATAATTTTCATTGCCGCTCTGACACCGTTCACTTCTCAGTTTATTTTATATTTGAATATATTTCCTTTTATATTTGGACTTTTTTTTTGTAGCAAACTGAGACTTTCTTTTGCAGTTTTGCTTTTTTTTTTTTTAGACAAGAAAGCTCAAGATTTTTGTTTCTACTCATTTGAAGAAACATTGCATGACTCTATTTACACAGAATGTGATTGACGTTATTTGACCAATAGAGAAGCCAGGGTTTTGGGGATTTCTATGAGTTGTGTACACTATTTGCGCCTATATGCAGAGCCCTCTAGGTGCCAGCTTTTCACTAGCTTTGAAAATGTTTACTGTAGATCTAACACTATCCCCACAAGTTCATTTGAGCGTTACCACATTCATCTCATTTCAATAGTTTTTAAAATGTGCAGACTTTATTAATAAAATTTCCTGTGATCCTGCAAAGTCATTGTTCAGGCACTTCCTCTGTTATGGAGTGACCACTTTCTCCCAATTGAGGTCCGGCATTGTTACATTCGACCCTGGTTGAAGGTACAAGTAGCCGTGCAAACACACATTGTGCACACATGGTCCAATGTTGTGACTGTTGGTAAACCAGTCCAGAACAGTTTGTTTAGATGACATTGGAGAGAGTATGCGTAGACAGGTAGTGTCTGCAAAGGAACTGCAGAAGATCAGCAACACTGAGGTGCAAAAACAAATGAAAACAAAAAGTTAAAAAAACAGGATCTAATGTAAATTACATGCAAATTGTTTATAGTGCTTTAGCAAGCTAAATAGTTAGTGCTTTGGCAAGCTGAATGTCATCCAGCTAGGGTTTACTTTAATGCTGATCTCCATGTTTAATGGAGATCATATTTTTTAAATAGTTTGTTTGAGCCAAGCTGGCCCTGACAAACTTTTTACTGCACTAACAGGTGTGCTTGATGGGCATGCTGTATGAACAGTATGTAGTCTCAGCTACATACTGTATGCAGCTCTATGTTCGGTCAGTGTGACGGGGACTTCCTGTCCCACTCCCCAAACAAAATAGAGTCGGGCTGAGTCCCACTGGGCCCTTCATGGGAAGTCTTGTATTTATTTAATAAATACAACGCTTCTTCTGATTGGCTGAGTCGGAGAGGTGAGCGAATGACGCCACGATCTACGGCTCAGCCAATCAGAGGAAGTTTTGTATTCATTCCTAGAATGCTATACAAAGATTCCCGTGAATGGCTGAGACCCACTCAGCCTGACTCTATTTTGTTCTGGGAGGAGGGAACGGGAATTCTCTGTCTAATTGCTGGAACACGGCACAAATGTACTGTATGTAGCTGAGGTTTGAGTCTTGGTAGCCTGTTCTCCCCATCCAGAATCCAAGTACACAATATACTTGGAGTCTGTATATAGCCATGGGCCAAAATGAACTATGTCCCCGAGCTTGAAGTTCCTTTCTCCAAATTTGCATGTTCACCTTAGTATCTAGTTTCCAAATTTAGTCTCTTCTCCCTGCACTGACCTCAGTACATGCTCTATCACTTATTTTAAAGGGAAGTCCATTCAAAACTGTTTTTTTTTTTTATTTTTTTTTTTTTGATTGGACACTGGTCATCCAAGTCAACCAGCAGATTTATATCTTTCGGTGCCTCTAAAGGCCAGATAGTTACCAAAGATTCTGTCTCTGCATCTCTGACCTTGGAGCGTCCCTTCTGCTACAGTATAAGAAGTCTACATCCTGCTATCCGTTCCATAATATAAAATCTAACAAAAGATCCTTGTAACTGCTGTAACACGTGAACAAACCGGAGAGTAGATAAAATATGCACATGGGTGATGCAAAAAAAAAAAAAAAAAAATGTAACCTTTCCTCAATTCATTCAGAGTTTCCATTTATTGTCTGAGTTCAAATTTTTACAGAGATGGTCAAGGCTCTACCCAGTCTTCTTTCTCTTGCTGTATTCCCACTGTATTGTGCTGTTCCGGTTATTTTATCCTTCTAACTTTGGTTGCTCCGTGTTCTGTGCAGCATCTTACAATCATGACCACTCTGGGAGGGAGCTACTTGTATAAAGAGCTCATATGTTGCTTTGGAAAAAAAATTATACTTAGATGTTGGTTGAAATGCTGGAGACGAGAGGGCAGTTTTATAACCGCATATTTGCCATCTTTGTTTTGCCTGGAGTTGTCTTTTAGGCCCTGTTCACACCTGAGCATTTTGTCACATATTTACCAATGCATGTCAACGCTCAACAAGAAGAATCCCATTGTTTTCAGTAGTGATTTTCATAACTGGGCATTGTCATTTGTCGCTTGATGCCTGCTGCTCCAAAAAAAAAGTACATGAGACTTTTTTTCTGGCAGAATTGTGTGGTTTTGGCCCAATGGACATTATAGGAAGCACCTGAAAAAGGGCAGAAAACACGTTACTCGCATTTTTCAGATACTCCCATAGTAAAAGTCTTTGGGGCCAAAATGCACAGTCCTTCCTAAAAAAAAACAGACACACACAAAGCCTTAGCATTTCTTAAATATGCTAAGCTCAAGTGTGAATGGGGCCCTAATGAAAGATTGGAGTTCCACTCGATTTTCGAAGTTCGGCAAACCCCCCTCCCGTGTTGCTAATCACTTTGCGATTAATCATCAGAATGTTATCTTTTTTTCTTTAAAGCTTATTACCTTTTTTTTTAGCCAGATGGGTGCATTTCCACTGCACCGAGGTACGTCATATCTGGCCTGGGATATGTCATCAATTCCAGGAGTCAATGGGCAGCCTCCACAATACGAGTGCTCAGCGCTTTATGTGCATATGCAAGATTGGGAGGTGCATACTGGGTAGCCAGCAGCACCGTTTCCCGGAAGGAGCTACGAGTGGCCGTCAGATGTCCACATTGAAGATGGGAGTGTGCTTGCTAAGGAGGTGATGGGCGTATATGGCAGAAAAACACTTAATTTACTACATGTGCCGGAATGTATTAAGCAAAGGCTAACACAGTACAATACTCCAATACTGAATTGAATACCTGTGGCATTCCGCACCTTGTCAGCCTCCACTCTATAAGATGCCTTATTCAAATAAAAGTGGACTGCAGTGCACATCAAACCAAAATGCAGGCTATTCTGTACCAGTACTGTCAACTTTGTCCAAAATAAGTCTCCCCTCAGGGAAATGATTTGGCTGTTATTCCTGACCAACTTCTGAAAATGCTAGTTGCCCTACTGCTCTCCTGACTTGAATATTTTTAGACTGAATACAAATCCGTGTCTGACTTCACTGGCTGCATATATGCTCCAGGTCAGTATTGAAGCCAGAACATGACAACCAGGAAACCAACAAGAAGTCGTCCAGCTGAGCAGCCTGCGTATTTCTTAAATGACAGATTTGCTTTAATAGCAGTATTAAAATTGCTATTACAATGTAGACTTTCCAATAACCAGCACCTCATCTTAATGGTCCTGTAACTTTGAGTGTAAGATTCATGCACATTCTATGGGTAATTCTCTTTTAAATAACAAAATCAATGTTGAACAGGTTTATGGAAAATGTTTACTGAACACATAGCCTTAGGATTGAGTTATGATGTATAGATGTAGTTTATGGTACGTTATACTCAATTTGAAGAGAAAAGCAAAGAAAAGATTATTCTTCCAATTATCATTTGTCTTTTCTTAAAGCCTTCTCCCTAAATCAGCGGAGAATAGACATTTATTGTAAACAGATATTTGACAAAACCTGAAACATAATAAGCTTATGATTGTCATACGGCTAAATGGGACTGATTAGAATTCGTAAGATTATCATTATATCAAGTGGAATCTTCCCTGGGCCTCTCTGGAATGAAAGCTGTGGAATTCTTTGCTGGTTTTCAAAGCACCATCCGGAGAACATAAAATGTTGCGGTTTCCTTCTGGTTTCCACCCACCATAAGGTAACAAAGATATATCACCATGCAGCAAAAATACACTCAAATAAGGTTAGGATGAGGAAATACACACAGAAAATGACATCAATCTCTTTTAAAAGCCATTCTTTTTTTTTTTGTAAAAGTTTTTGGCTTGTTCATTGGAACTCTTTAGGTGGTCTTTTACTAAAACTTATGGTCTCACAGTTGTTTAAATTTGTAGGCAGAATGAAGTTTTTCTTTATAGAAATAATGAGTTATCCTAAAGTGATACTAAACATACACTGTTTAATTTACATTGTCCATTCTCTTTCTGTATATGGATGATGGCACTGTAATTTAAAAAAAAAAAAAAAAAAACTCTATGTACCTATTTCCTACTCAATATACAACTGTCACATCACCCAGCCTGCCTGCAGGAAAACATAAGCAGAAGAAGCCTCTAGTCCTCTTCTGCTGGTCACATGCTCAAAATAAAAAAACAACCTTCAGAATATAGGGTAAAAAGAAATACAGTGATACTTCGGTTCATGAACCACTCGGTCCGCGAACAGAAGAGTTCACAAAAATTTGCTTCGGTGCGCTAACTCTGCTTCGGTTCATGAACACGAGCCGCGGCCATCTTCCCTGCTCTGACATGTGGTCGCGACTTCCTGTAGGTGAGATTGCGGTAACAGACACTGAAGTGTACTGTGAGTATACTGTGAAGACACATACAGTATTGAAAAGCTTTTTGGTGTGCTTTTTAGCACATACTGTACAGTACTGTACTGCACATCCCTGTGCACACTTGCTGTAAAGCTTGTTTGTGTGCTTTTTATCACATACTGTACTTTACCAGACATCCAGTATGGCTCCAAAGAAAATTAAGAGCAAGCTTGTTGTTGAAAAAAAAAGTGCAGAGCGGTAATGAAGGTGACAAGAATGTGCAGAGCGGTAACGAAAGTGACAAGAATGTGCAGAGCAGTAATGAAGGTGAAATGAATGTGCAGAGCAGTAATGAAGGTGAAATGAATGTGCAGAGCGGTAATGAAGGTGACAAGAATGTGCAGAGCGGTAATAAAGGTGACAAGAATGTGCAGAGCAGTAATAAAGGTGACAAGGATGTGCAGAGTCAGAATTCTAAGAATAAGGTTGTGAAGAAAATAACCATTGAGCTGAAGAAGGAAATTATAGAAAAGCATGACCGTGGTATTCGTGTGACTGATCTGGCCTCGGAGTACGAGATGGCAAAGTCAACAATGTTGACTATTTTGAAGAAGAAAGCTGCCATCAAAGGAGCTGATGTGGCAAAAGGAGTAACAATGGTAACCAAGCAGAGGACGCAAGTGCTGGAACAGGTGTAAAAACTTTTGTTAGTGTGGTTGAATGAGAAACAGCTGTCGGGTGATGGTGTTAGTGAAGCTATGATCTATGAAAAAGCCAGGAAATTGCAGTGATTAACTGCAAAAAAAAACCCTCTACAAGTGCAGCAAGTGAAGAATTTAAAGCCAGTAGAGGATGGTTTGAAAAATTCAGCAAGAGAAGTGGCATCCACAGTGTGACAAAAGCCTACAAGAAAGAATTTGTGGATTTCATGAAGACAGAAGGATACCTCGCTCAACAAGTGTTCAACTGTGATGAAACAGGGCTCTTCTGGAAAAAGATGCCGAACAGAACCTATATCACGTAGGAGAAAGACACTGCTGGGGCACAAGGCCACAAAGGACAGATTGACCCATTTGCTGTATATGAACGCAAGCTGGTGTACCATTCCCAGATCCTTCGTGCATTCAGGGAACAGAATGTGAGTCCAGACTGCCTGTCATTTGGAGGGCCAATGCAAAAGCTTGGGTCTCAAGGCAATTGTTCATGGAATGGATGAATGAGGTGTTCGCACCCACAGTAAGAAAATATCTTTCCGACAACCAACTGCCTGAAAAGTGCCTTCTTATGATGGACAATGCCCCGGCACACCCTCCAGCCTTGGTGGATAATATGGACTTGAGTATCACTTCATAAAGGTCAAGTCCCCCCATCCCCCCCCCCCCCCC
>BLSH010400846.1:571296-585465 GCA_018402905.1 Glandirana rugosa
CCCAGCCTTTTGGCGATATACGGAAATACTCGCGGTGAGCCGCGAGTCTACTGACTGGAACAGAGAGGATGAGGGGGGGTACAGAGGTGGCTATGCATGGGGGGTGCAGGGGTGGTTATGCAGAGGGGGGGTACAGAAGTGGCTATGCGCAGGGGGTACAGAAGTGGCTATGCGCAGGGGGGTACAGAGGTGGCTGTACACAGGAGGGGGTTCAGTGATTTTTAATATAATTGCAACTATATGACTTTAAGAGTGCTGCTTAGCGCTCAGATGACTCACCGCGTCTCTCCTCCTTGTCTGGCAATTGCAGCGGGCAGGCCCGAGAATGACGTCAGGCAGGAGGGGAGTAGGAGAGACAAGGTCAGTCATCTGAGCGCCGAGTGGCGCTCATAAAGGCATATAGCGGTTTTCCGACCCTGTGGATTGCAGCAAGATGTGCTGCAAGAATGTTGCAACCCCCTGGAAATCGGCGATCGACCCCACACGGGGTCGCGACCCACGGGTTGAGAACCGCTGCTCTAAACTCAACTCAACTGCCTGGAAACTACCTTAAATGGCCCTGTGTACATGTACCGATAAGAGAACATAGAGGAGAGTTCAGGGGCAGCTGAAAAAATGCCCAAATGCCTCTAAACATCTGTTTACCAGCAGCAATATAAATGAGGCCTTAGTAGTATAAAAAATATAAATACAAATTCCTATATATATGCCATAGATTGTAGACGCTATAGCTTTCATGCAAACTAATCAATATACACTTATTGGGATTTTTTTGTATGAAGGACATGTCGCAGAATACATTTTGGCCTAAATTTATGAAGAAATTTGATTTTTTTTTTTTTTATTATTGGATATGTCTTATAGCACAAAGTAACAAATATGGTTTTTTTTTGTTTTGTTTTTTAAATTCAGTCTTTTTTTCCTTTATATATAATGAAAAGAAAAAACCCAGTGGTGATCAAATACCACCAAAACAAAACTCTTTGTGAAAAATTATATAAAGTTATTTTGGGTACAGTTTTGAATGACCATGCAGTTATCAGTTTAAGTAGCACAGTGCTAAATAGCAAAAAAATAGTCTGATCATGAAGGGGGTAATACTTTCCAGAGCTGAAGTGGTTAAGCGCTTGACCTCTGGAAGGTTTTACCCCCTTCATGACCAGACCATTTTTTGCTATTTAGCACTGCACTACGTTAACTGGTAATTGTGCGGTCATGCAACACTGTACCCAAACAAACTTTGTATGATTTTTCATGCAAATAGAGCCTTCTTTTGGTGGTTTTTGATCACCACTGGGTTTTTATTTTTTTATTATATTCACTAAAAAAACCCTGATATGTTAAACTTTCTGTAATAAAACCTATTTAATAAAAATTTTAAATCAAATATCTTCATAAATTTAGGCAAAAATATATTCTGCTACTTGTCTTTGGTAAAACAAAAAAAAAAAATTCCAATAAGTGTATATTAATTGGTTTGCGTGAAAGTTTTATATCGTCTACGATGGTTTGTATACTGGAATTTACACAGCTATGATGCTATACTGGTAATGGTGGTCATCAACGACTTATAGTGGGACTGTGATAGTGTAGTGGGCAATCTGGCACAAACAGAACCTTGTTAGGAGGTACACTAACTGCCACTGACATCAATAGTGACATTAATATAGTGATCAGTGATAATACTGTACTAATGACACTGGCTGGGAAAGGGGGGTAACAAGGGGTTAACTGTGTGCCTAACAAGTTTAATATGTGTAATATGTGCTGCTTTTAATAACCAATCTGGCAGTTTTTTCTCCCTGCAAAGAAACAACCAGATCGCTGATCTGTGTACAGAGCACTATGTGTTTGTAAACACAAGACTCTGTGCTGTGATTGGCTACAGCTGACCAGCAAGTCTCAGCTGTAAATCATTGGCCGGGACATGCTGGCAAAATCCTGCTGTAGCTAGTGACAGCGCAGGTGCCCCTAACCCGGAACAGGCTGGGTGACGTAAATGTACATCATCCAGCCTGCCCATGCCCTAAATGTACTGTGGTTGGGTGGCAAGCAGTTAAAGCAGAAACATCTAAAAGTTTATTCTTCCTAGATCACTTCTCCTGCATTTAGGAAAACAAAACACTGGAGTTCCAGTATACCTAGGTGTCCACACAGATGTCAGATTGGTAGCAGCAGCTCTGTCCATGCAGCCAGCGTGTCCCAATTGACATGAATGGGGCTGCCTGCACGCTGCTGCACAGAACATCTGTGCATCTCATCCAGGCAAAACACAGCCCTCTCATGGGTTTACGTTTAAAGGCCAAGTTTAAAAAGAATTAATGCACATATTTTAAAAAAAAGTGCAATGATTGTTTTTTTAAACGCGCTTGCACAATATTGCTCCCGGGATCAGCAGATCACAGGTGCAGCGTCAGTCTCCTGCACTCACTGCCTACAGCTCTGTTGTCCATACCTCTGTACGGGCTTTCAGTTTCAGAGCTTTAACCACTTCAGCCCCGGAAGGTTTTGCAGCTTTAGGACCAGAGCACTTTTTGCGATTCGGCGCTGCGTCGCTTTGACTGACAATTGCGCGGTCGTGCGACATTGTACCCAAACAAAATTTGCGTCCTTTTTTCCCCACAAATAGAGCTTTCTTTTGGTGGTATTTGATCGCCTCTGCGTCATTTCTTATCACCGCTATAAACAAAAGAAGAGCGACCATTTTGCAAAAAAACCCAAATTTCTTACTTTTTGCTAAAATTCAAATCCAAAAAAAAAATATAAAAAAACATTTTTTTTCACCGTTTTTGGCCGATTTATATAATTCCTCATATTTGCGATAAAAAAAATTGCAATCGGCGTTTATTGATTGGTTTGCGCAAAAGTGGCCACGTTTACGGATGGTGAGAATTCATTTCTGGGGTTTTTATTTTTTTTTTATTTTTTACTAGTAATAGCGGCGATCTGCGATTTTTAGCGGTAATGCGATATTGCAGCGGACATGTGGGAACATTTTGACACTTTTTTGGGACCAATGACATTTATTCAGCGATCAGAAATTTAAATGTCCACTGATTACTGTATAAATGTCATTGGCAGTGAAGGGGTTAACCTGCAGGGGGCGATCTAGGGGTTAATAGTGTTCCCTGGGTGTGTTCTTACTGTGGGGGGGTTGGGCTAACATGGGCATGAGAGATCTAACTGATCCCAGTGACAGGGATCAGTAGATCTCTCATGCCCCACTGACAGGGCGGGGAACCGCCGTGTTTACATCGGCGGTTCCCCGTTCTTTTGTCTTTTGCCGCTCATCGCGGCTCGCCGGCGGACATCGGGTCCGCCCGAGCCGCGGGCACACTCCACAGGAGTGCGGCGGGCAAAATGCGAATCGCCGCCTATTTACGTCGATTCGCGCCCAGCTCCCCGACTGCCGCCGTGAAAAGACGGCGCGCGGTCGGGAAGCGGTTAAGCACTGTGATCAGCACGCTAGCAGTTCATTTAAGATACTGATGGTCCTGCCATGGTGGCAGCAGCTGTATGTCAGGAGGAGGTTTGGCTTTCTGGTCGCTGTGTGTTTCAGTGGATGCACACACAGGCTGCTAGCAAATGGAGACGTCTTCAAACAGTAGGGGGTCATACGGTTCGGGGACCAGCTAGGAAAACAAAAAAGGCACATTTTCAAGGAAACAGACTGTATATTGCATGCAAGTCTGGACTTTTGAGTTTTAAAAATTGAGTTTAATATAACTTTCATTACTCACTTCTGGAAGGATTTTCTGAATTTGCAGCTGTTTCTTTTTTTTTTTTTTTTTAAGAGAAAAATATTTGAAGATTTGTGAATTGAAGAGATGTACTGAATTCGGTTTTTATTTTTATTTTGTCCAGACCTAAACTTTAAGAGAATGAATCGTCAGATAGGGAAAACATGCAGATGATCTAAAAGTATCCCGACAATTTCACATTTTTGTTTTAAATGTGGAAATGTAAGAGATAGCTCAGCCTTGTTTCATCAGTCATGAATATTTCAGCGTGTTTACTGATCACCGCAAACCCACGTTTTTCGTATTCATGCCACATGTGCAAAAACGCTGAGATCATTTCTTTGATCAAGTATTCACTGCTCTTATTAGGAAGCCCTCCCATGACTGCTCGTTTCCTCGTCGAGCCCCTCATTCTTATTTAAAACTTCTTGAGTAGCCCCATTGTCTTTTGATTGCCGCAACATTTGTGCAGCTGTTTTCACTGATTAGAACTGGCAAGAAAACATATTTTTTTCCCTCCATGTAATATTTCAATCTGCTGAATATATTTACATTGTAGTTACAAGGATGCTTGGCAATCATCCTGTGTATTTATATATACCACGATGTAGTGGTTGTTGTGCATTCACTTTTGTCACCTTTTTAACAAGTGCCTTAGATGTATGCGTTCTTTATCATACCAGCAATTTATTTTCTGCCCACAATACAATGGAGCCAACGTTTGCACACATTTCTTCTGTTTGTTTTTTTTGCCTTGTTCCATACAGCGTCTGATCTTCAATGGGCCTCACTTCCTTTCCAACCACAATCAACAAATATTATTGAACATCCTGCTTTAGGGGTTTCATGTGGGTATAGTGTCTATAATGCTTAAGTATCTGTGTATGCTTGATTATAAGTATTTGTCTATTATGGTGGCGTGTCCAATTTCATTCCAGATGTAAAAGAAAGACAAATCATTAATTTTTTTCAGCAAGATATGAAAATTATATACAAGATAGAAATCACATAATTGATAACTGAACGACAGGATTAAACTTGGTATATGAAATGCATACTTGTACACATGGGCGTCTGCAGAACTTTTTCCAGGGGGGGGGCATAATTTCAAGGTCATCCATGCTCTGCCCCTTTTTGACAATGTCATAATTACATTATCATGGTCAGAGACTGCAGACGTAGTACAGGAGATGGTCAAAGACTGCAGACGTGATCCAGGAGATGGTCAGAGACTGCAGACGTGATCCAGGAGATGGTCAGAGACTGCAGACGTGATCCAGGAGATGGTCAGAGACTGCAGACGTGATCCAGGAGATGGTCAGAGACTGCAGACGTGATACAGGAGACAGTCAGAGACTGCGGACATGATACAGGAGATGGTCAGAGACTGCAGACATAGTACAGGATATGGTCAGGGACTGCAGACATGGAACAGGAGACAGTCAGAGACTGCATACATAGCACAGGAGACAGTCAGAGACTGCGGACATGGTACAGGAAACGGTCAGAGACTGGATACATGGCCCAAGAGACTGTCAGAAACTGCATACATGGCTCAAGAGGATAAGGACCTAGTGGGGAACCCCTGATCTGATCCCTGATTCCAGGGGGGGGCAATTGCCCCCTCTTGCCCCTACCTGCGGACGCCCATGCTTGTACATGGTGGATTTCTGCTTAGGCACCATAGACTGCAGCCTAGCGGGGCTCATAGACGTCCTACAATGCTTGTCGCCAGTAACCACTTCCTGTAAATTATGAAAGGTTCTAGACCAGTGGTCTCCAAACTGCAGCCCGCAGACCTTTATCTGGCCCTTAGGACAGTGTTCCTCCCAATGACACGAGGCACCATTTCTCCCTCTGAAACCAACAATGGGTTTATTTTTCCCTCACAATGACACCAATGATGGCGCATACATTCTTCCACAGACACCATTGATGGGGCACTATTCCTCCCACTGACAACAATGACAGGGCACTATTTCTTTTACTGACAACAGTGACAGAGCACTATTTATTTTACTGATAACAACAATGGGGCAGTATTCCTTCCACTGGAACCGACAGTGTGGCTCTATTCTCCCTACCGACACCAACGATGGGGGCATTATTCCTCCCACTGACAACAATTATGGGACACTATTCCTTCCACTGACATGAACAATGGGGCACAATTCCCCCCCACTGACACCAACAATGGGGCAGTATTCCTCCCACTGACACCAATGATGGGACACTATTCCTTCCACTGACCCCAACAATGGGACATTATTTCCCCCACTGACCTCAACTATGAGGTATTATTCTCCCCACTGACACCAACAATGGGACATTATTTCCCCCACTGACACCAACAACTGGGCACTATTTCTGACACTAGTATTACTAATGGGGCATTATTCCTCCTAACCACAGGGGTCCTTTGTAATTTGTTTTACTCCCAGTAAGCCTGAGGAATTATCTACTCCCACTGCCCACAGTCCAGCCCTGCTAAAGTCTCAAGGGCACTAAACTGGCCCCTTTTTTTTTTTTAGCAATTTGGAGATTCCGGTTCTAGACTGTTGCCCTTCCTGCCAGTGCAATCTTACTGTTGCTGGCTCTGCACAGTTTGTCCATTTTTGTTATGCAGTAGTTGACTGTACTAGTACAGTTCACCAACCATACACTGGCGCCGAACTGCTAGAAGACTACATTGACAAATTGCCTTACTCTACTAGTGCTGGATCTGTGTGTATTGATGCAAGTCGTCTCTTTCAGTGATTTCCCTTTCAGCCTTGGTGTGCCCACTGTGCTTGTGATCTATGCTTTTGTTCGTATAATACGAAGACCTACAGTAAACCGTGGTATAAGAGAAATAGCCTAGGACAGTGGGCCTAGGGGGGGGGTGGAGGTATAAATCTGGCCCTGCTTGTACCGCTAATCATGGTGCAGATTTCATTACAGGGAGACCAGTTGGCCAGCATGGCCAATTAACTGTTCCTGCTAAGAACAGGCAGCAAATTGCACCACAACTTGGCCATAGACTTAAAGGATATGCTCAATTTTAAAAAAAATACCACACACACATTTTTTTGCAGGTAGAACATGTGAATTTATTTTTATTTTTTTTGATGAGCCTGGAAAGCATTGCACCAGCGATCGGACCGCAGGTCTCCTGCAGACTGCGTACATCGGGCAGGCAGTCTCACACTGACAGGGGGAATATCCCTCACTTGTTGCCAAAACGGGGGATGGGGTGGGGGAGTGTGTGGGGTCTGGTACATTTGTTACACCCTGAATATTACATAAGGTGAACTTATCCTTTAAGATTATAAATAACGACTGGAAGATACACATTCTATGCTAATAGATGTATATCCTGGACAAGGAACCTACCGTATATACTCGAGTATAAGCCGAGTTTTTCAGCACATTTTTTGTGCTGAAAAATGCCCCCCTCGGCTTATACTCGAGTCAGCATCTGGTCAGAAAACTCTATGTATGTGCAATGAGCGGCGCACATACATAGGCTTGTTGGCTGCAGTTCAGAGTGACTGCCAGTGATTGGCTTGTCACTGTCCTGGGGGCGGTTCCGGAGCGCGCGTCAGAGTCAGCATCTGGTCAGAAAACTCTATGTATGTGCAATGGGCGGCGCACATACATAGGCTTGTTGACTGCAGTGCAGAGTGACTGCCAGTGATTGGCTTGTCACTGTCCTGGGGGTGGGGGGCGGGTCCGGAGCGCGCGTCGGAGCAGCTGAACATGCAGGCTGAAGAGAAGAGATACGGTATGTCCCCTGAAATGTACCAGTAATGTCCCCTGTAATGTATTGGTAAATGTCAGTGTAATGTAATGGGCCCTGCAATGCAATGGTGATTGTCAGTGAAATTTAATGGCCCCTGCAATGTACCAGTAATGACGATTAATGTAATCTAATGTCCCCTGTAATGTGTTGGTGATTGTCAGTGTAATGTAATGGGCCCTGCAATGCAATGGTGATTTTCAGTGTAATGTAATGGGCCCTGCAATGCAATGGTGATTGTCAGTGTAATGTAATGGGCCCTGCAATGCAATGGTGATTGTCAGTGTAATGTAATGGCCTCTGTAATGTGTTGGTGATTGTCAGTGTAATGTAATGGGCCCTGCAATTTCCCACCCTAGGCTTATACTCGAGTCAATAAGTTTCCCCAGTTTTATGTGGTAAAATTAGGTGCCTCGGCTTATATTCGGGTCGGCTTATACTCGAGTATATACGGTATGTCAAACATGGTCTTAGAAATATAAAATAGAACATTACCACCCTTTTAGTAATAAAGTATAAGTGGTAAGTTTTAATGTTTATGGGTTGAGTTTTCAAAAAATAGCTGCATGGCAACAGTCTTGCCAGTCTTGTGAGAGGAAAAAGACTTCAGTTCCCAATTAACAAGAAAATAGCTTAAAAATGGGGGAATAATAATACGAAAAAATGTTTAAAAAATTGGGGAATAATGGGTGGACAACTTTGTTTCCAATAAATGTGTTTTTTTATAGGTGGATCCCTTAGCTTGTATTGAAAATAAAGAAAGGAAAAATCTCCCATAAAATATGCTGAGGATCTAGTTCTAGAGCAGGGCCATAGGGGTCATACTACAAACCTTACAACAGTCCAACAACAGCCAATTTGAGAAGATTCCAAGTTCTTATCCGATATCCCTAACTGTCTTCATTTTGGGACACAAATTGTTCTACGGTGATCCTCCAGTTTTTAAGAGTTGTCTGCCTTATGCTTTATGAATATTACATTCTTACCATACAGGTAACCGTTTAGCGATGATCATGAACAATTCTTATTTTGCATTTTTGAAGACTGAAGTGAAACTTCTCACGTAATAAGAAAAGGACACATATTTTGGTTCTTTCAGAGACAATCATGTCGTTTTTAAATTAACATCATGTTAGTGATTTTTTTTTTCTATTTTTAACAGGTGATGAAGATGAAGAGGAAACTGTAACTCCAAAGCCTGCACCTGTTCCTGAAGAGGACAAACCCACCAAGAAAGAAGAAAACAGTGAAGGTACGGCCATTTTGTCATGTGTTGTGATTTTTTTCATGGTTCTCTGTGTAAAGGACAAAATGGAATGTCAAGCTTTATCCATACTGCGTCTCTTTTTCTTAGTGTAGTGTCATTACTGTGTAGTGGCTAAGACTGCAGTATTAAGTACCAGAGGCCAGAAATGTTTTATTTGCTAGCTTGTTTCCTATTGTAAAGTGATATGCCAGAAAAAAGAACATACAGAAAGGAACAGACATAATGGCCATTGCATGCTTTTTAAATGCTTTCTCTTCTTATGCAGCAAATCCTTGTTTCCATTAGGAGCCTCCATGTTGTATTGTTCCTTTTGTATGAACACTTTAGACTGACGCTACAATTATTTCTCTTAAATTATTTGCTAGTGTGCTAGAAAGTGGAAAAAAAGTAATTGTAAAGAAAAGGTTGAACTTCTGGCAAACAACTAAGCTGTTGAAATATAAATATATTTGCTATCTACTAAAGCATTTGTAATTTTGCTCAGCCAGCTCTGGCTGAGCAGTCACCCCAGTTGTGTTCAATTTCCAGGTTCTGGAACTCTTTGTAGAATACATTTACAACAATACTGCCCAATGTAGGACACACCTCAACCTTGGACAGTGAAGGTGCAGGAACATGTTGTTAACCACTATGCAAAAGTAATTTAGCCCTGATTGGCATACATTGCATTCCTTGTAATGGGAATAGTGCATGACAGGTACTCTTTATGGAAAGATGCATGGTCAATAAGACCCCACATCTCTCCTCCAGGCACCAAGACCAGAAAAAAAAAAGAAAAATCCCGGCTTTCCAGCCACGGCTTTGTTTACTAAAGCCGGCCTGGACGTGACGTCATAACGTCGCAGGCCTCCGAGGATCATAGAGATGACTGGTGACCAGATGGTCACCAGTCAGCTTTGTGGTCAACTTCCGGCGGCGAAGGACTCCTTCTCCGGGTCGCAAATCGTACGGGCGACCCGGGAGAAGCACTGGAGGGGGGGGGGGGGGGACATCCCCACCCGCTGCCTGTAAGAACAATCAAGCGGCTGAACTGCCACTATGATCGTTCTTATGGTGCAGGGAATCGCTGGCCGGAAAAAATTATATCTTAATGATGTAAATAGGGAATTTATAGTGCGGAGTGGTGGGTAGTATATGCAAGAGAGGGAGAGAGGGGTGTGAAGTGTATGGAGGTGGGTAGTATGTGCAGTAGAGTATGCAGTGTATGGTGGTGAGTATTATGTGCAGGAGAGGAGCATGGAGTGTATGGTGGTGGGTATTATGTGCAGGAGAGGAGTTCGGAGTGTATGGAAGTGGGTAGTATGTGCAGGTGAGGAGTGTGGAGGTGGGTAGTATGTGCAGGTGAGGAGTGTGGAGGTGGGTAGTATGTGCAGTAGAGGAGTGTGGAGTCTATGGTGGTGGGTAGTATGTGCAGGAGAGGAGTGCAGCATGTATGGAGGTGGGTAGAATGTGCAGATGTGGAGTGTATGGTGGTGGGTAGTATGTGCAGGATGATGTCAGTAGGGCAGTCAATTGTGTAATTTGTTCTTTATTTTTTTTTTATTTTTTTTTTTTTTACAATTTCACTTTTTTGCATTTATTTTTTTTTTTTTTTTTTGAAAATGCCTTTTGGGGACCAGTGGATGATGTCAGTAGGGCAGTGGACGGTGTAAGTGGAGCACTGGACAGTGTCAATGTTTTTTAAATTTTACAAATGTATTTTTGTATTATTTTTTTCACAATGATTGGGGTTGGGGGCAGTTACAGTAGGGCAGTGGACGGTGTCAGTAGTGTTTTTTGTTTTTATTATTTTATTATCGATTATTTTTACAATTTGTATTTTTATTATTTTTTTTCCACAGTGCTTTTTGGGCGGGGGGATGTTGCGGCAGTGGACGGTGTCAGTAAGGGAGTGGACAGTATCAGTAGTTTATGTTTATGTATTTATTTTTTTTACAATTTAATTTGTTTTTCTTTTTTTTTTTTTTTTTCCTGATGCTTTTTGGGGGGGGGGGGGGGAGGGTTGTGGCAGTGGACAGTGTTGGTAGGAGGGGTGGGGGACGGCATCAGTAGTTTTTTTTTCTTTTTTTTTTACAAATTTTATTTTTTTAATATTTATTGATTCATTTTTTTTATCAGCCCTGTTGGCGGGCTTTGATGAGATATCAGGGGTCTAAACAAATCCCTGACATCTCCCCTTTGGGACAATTAAAGGGACTGAGGACACCGATTCCCCAGTCCCTTCCTTAGCTGCCTCAGCGTTGAAAGTGAATGAACAAGAGATACAGTGGCTCCTGTTCAGTTTATGAATGAAGCAGAGTAACACTGTTTATTCTGCTCAGTTATCACAGGACACGGGAGTGATGGGTAGCGATCACTCACTATGTCCAATTCAAAAAAGGAAGGAGCTGGTAAATTATATATTTACCAGCCCCTTCCTCCGCTCTCCTTCCTGACACATCCCCCGCAGCCGGCGGGAGAGGAGAAGAGGGAAGCTGGCTGCAGGGGGACGAGGGTGGGGGGGGGGGGTGGAGGAGGACACGGAGAGGGGGCTGGAGGACACATCAGGCTGCCAGAGGAGGACGACACAGGACAGTCCGGATGATCGGTGCAGTTGGGGAAAGTTGCAAGTACAGATCTCCCTGCATGACTTTTCAGCTGACAGCCGGGGGAGGGAGATGAGGAGAAGCAGCTGTCACCTGAAAAGTCATAGAGGGAGATCTGTGCTTGCAACTTTCCCCCGCCGCACCAATCATCCAGACTGTCAACCTGGGGATCATCCATGGGTGCAGTGTGGGTCACAGTGCCCCCCTCCTCGGAGACCCATGTTCAGTGAACACCCTGGACCGATGGATGATACACCACTGATTGTACGTCACATGTGGTGCTGGTATTGTACATAGCTGTCAGCCGGCAGTAGAGGAGTTTAGGTTGGAGCTGTGAGGGGAACTGGCTGAACATGGACAGGGAAGAAGAGGTGTTTGATGAGGAAGGAGATGAGATGAACCTTCTACACAGAGAATGGCAGAGGTCCATGGAGAAGAGAAGGAAGTAAGGGTATCTAGATGGGATTGACTCTGGAAAGGAAAATTCATTAGATGCAGGATTCAACCTGGAATATAAGTTTGGAGTAAACATGCTAATGCCCTGCAGAGAACTTCGGGAAACTATTAGGCCTCATACACACGGACGTTTTTTGACGCCGGCGTTTTCTGGCGTTTTTTGCAGCTCTCCATGTTAGTCAATGGCCCATAAAAACGTCTGCGTTTTTGAGCTGTAGATGACGTCGGCGTTAGTGAGCTGAAACTAGAACCCACAGCCATCGCGTTCTGAGTCTGTAACGTTTTGGCATTTTTTTGACGCCGACGCCACAATATGCCAACAAACGCCACCTAATATTATACCGGCGTTTTTTGACGCCGACGTTTTTAGGTTGAAAAATAGCAGAGGGATGATTTTTTTTTAAAAAAAACGCCTATTGACGCCGATGCTCACTAACGCTCAAAAATGCCGATGCATAACGCCGAAAAACGCCGCCTTTTTTTCCTTGACGTCGGGCCCGACGTTTTGTTTATTTTTTTAGAAACGTCCGTGTGTATGAGGCCTTAGTGCTCTTAACACGTGGTGTCAAGTTCACAAATCGGATCCCACTATGAATACACAGCTTAGTGAACTCCTAGTTGCCATCTTCCAGTGTGAGGACCAAATTGTCAAAGGCCTATCTTCTGCTCATCAGGTTGTTCACCCTCTGAGTATTAGTTGAACTAGATGGACTTGTGTCTTTTTTCAACCAGACTAACTATGTAACTATGGTCAATGATTTATAACACATTTTTATGAGCAAAAGATATTTGAGTCTTTGCTAGAAGCTCTTTTTAAAGTGTACTATTGATCGCCATAGAGTTATTAGGATGGTATTTCCATTACACACAAGATTGACTTTCCTCTAGGGCACAGGGATTTTGACGTTTACGGATCACAATTATACTGCTGCTGTGGTCATGATCTCTGGTCTGCTCCCAAATTTATGGTTGACCTATCACTATGACAGGGCAGCATCCCACACCTTATGGTAACGGGTTCTGGTCTGCTCCATCTTGCCTCCCACACCTTATAGTTGACCCATCATTATGTCAGGGCAGCCTCACACATCTTATTATCATGGGCTCTGGTCTGCTCCATCCTGCCTCCCACACCTTACGGTCAGCCTGTCAATATGGCGGGGCAGCCTCCCACACCTTATGGTTTACCCTTCACTATGGTAGGCAGCTTCACTGACCAGTAGAGAGGAGCACAAATTGTTTGGTCAAAGCCCTTGACAAAAGAAGCTAGTTGATGCTTGGTCTTTGTTCTTCCAAGGTGCTCTACAGAGAAACATTGATGATGATGTTGGGTCAGTTTATTGGCAGAATTGTTCTTTCAGGTTTAGTTGAAGCTGTCCACCAACTTCTGCTGTGAACATTTTGTTGGATCTTGATCTGAATTCTATTTATGTGATTATGACCGACTCTATGTAGGCTGTAGTAGTGGATTTCTGTCACATGCTGGTAACATGTTATCCTAGTTACCCAGGTTTGTAATGATCTTCCAGCCCCACCACATGAGCTCACAGAAGAGGAGAAACAACAAATCATTCACACTGAGGAGTTTGTCAGTTTCTTTGACCACAGCACAAGAATTGTGGAGCGTGCCCTTTCTGAACAGATCAACATTTTCTTTGATTACAGTGGCAGAGATCTAGAAGAAAAAGAAGGGTAATTATTATTATTTTACATTACTTCAACTTACTACTCATTTAAAATAATTTGCTTTTCTAATCAAGCTATTTGTTTTTACAGAGAAACACAAGCAGGTGCAAAGTTGTCTCTGAACAGACAGTTTTTTGATGAGCGTTGGTCAAAGCATCGTGTTGTTAGCTGTCTGGATTGGTCCTCTCAGGTACTGAGAATAAGACTTTCTGATGTTATGAAAGATTTTGGTAAGCTAGGAAGTAATGAATTTTTATTTAATAAAATGGTTGATGCTTTATCTGCAGAAAAGTAATGAAAATACAGAGTTTTTAAAATACCGGTAGTTTCTCAGAGCACTTTTGTCTGGCATGAATACTATTTTTTTAAATAAGGAAATGTATAGCACAGGCTATATTTTAAGGAGAACTCAAACTAATAAACAAAAATGAATAGCCCATTAAAAAAGAGGAAAAATAACTTTAATTCATCACTGTCATCCACAGAAAGTTGCCTCTATAGAAAGACAGCTAATATTCAACCCACTTCCTCTGAGCCCTAGCTGCCATGAGCCTACCCATCACAGCAGTGTGTACTACTGCCCACTGCAGGAAGGAGGACCTGTGACTTTACAGGACTGGCCAGAAGATCTTTTTTTTTTTTTTTTTTTTTTTTTTT
>BLSH010400846.1:589249-629528 GCA_018402905.1 Glandirana rugosa
CCTTTCAATAAAGTTCCCAAGGAGGCACAACCTTTTCAACTCTTTTCGACCAGACCTAATGTGATTGTCCCTGGTGTCTCGATTTAATATCACTTTGTCCATGTGACCTCCAACGTCAATGTTCTGGTTAGTGACGGGATACACGTAAGAAGTGTGGCTCCCGTTAGCTCGTCTCCGGATCAGAGATTGGCATTTGAGGGGATTTTCCGGTGGTTTTCGTCGTAAGTAAGCAACCACCTTAACCTTTGAGAATTCCAAGAGTGCAGTGTCACTACTCTATAGTTTAACGATATTTCAAGACTTTTTTTTATTGCTTTTATTATTGTAAGGATGAAAGATAAACTGGATGACAGGAGGGAGATTACATTTCTTTATACATTCTGCTTTAGGACTGTAAAAAAGAGCACAGAGAAGGGATATCTCATCACTGTGACGTGAGAACCTTAAGAGTTTCCAATTCCACCAACGAATGAATGCTGCTTTTGGTGGCCTTTTAGGGGAGTTTACGGTTAGAGACTAGGCCTCTGCTCGATTGCCCTCGGTGTGAAGAATGCACATAGGGCAGTGATTGGTCTTGTAACTGCAACCTCCAGTGTACCTGTTTCACTATAATTTAGCTCTGTGGTCCCTGTTAGTGTAATCCAGACCAGCTTTTCTCAACTTTTCCAACACGGAGGAACCCTTGAAATAACTTTCCGGTCTTGGGGAACCCCTGGTAATAATGACCTTAGCAGCTTCTAACCTAGTAGTGAAGGTCCTTGTCAGATGATCTTTACCCCTGAGGAGTCACCGTCTACTGATATTACTCTTAAGTTAAATAGTAACTCCACTTTTGTTGAGAAAAAAACATCCCCTCTAGGTAATCAATATACATTGCAAGGTTTTTAACAAAATATATTGCAAATTCCTACCTGATCCTGCTCTGAAGAAAAAGCTGTTTATGCTTTGGATAATAATTTTGAGCTGGAATGATTTTTTTCAATTTTTAATCAGCTGATGCACTTGTGTTCCAAAGAGGAAAGTTGCAATATCCGCATCCCTTCCAAAGCTATTAATCCTATCTCGCCAAAAATGAAAACTTTTGATGCAGAAGATGCCAAAATCTGACTTGTATCTTAGTGCAGACTTATAGGAAAATCAGTGAGCCAATTGCGCAAGCAGGAAATTACATTTCTGGAGAGGTTCGGTATGTTAGCTGTGTACAGAAGGCCTCCAGGTTGCCATATTGCATTGCATTTTACAGCTTATTACAGCAGCTGTAGAGTGAAAAAGAATTCAGTTGCAACATAGCTTGTATAGCAATTGTATATGCTATATTATATTTTTCCCACAAAAGTTGAGTTGCCCTTTAAAGCTGTGGTGTTCATCATTCCAAAAGTAGACGGTGTTGCTTCTATTGATGCTCTTTCTATCCTTGGGTCATATTGGGTCCCTAAGGTGGCAAAATCTTTTCTTATGCAACTGCTTTTCCAGCTGCATCTGTAAGAAGATGCAAAGCGCCATGATAGGTTGTTTTCTTCCCCTTACGGCTTGTTGGCCTTAAATCCATTTGGTGAGAATTTTCTTGAAAAGTGGATCCAGTTGTGTTTTGCCTTAACAAAGGCGTCTCGTGTTGTGGTGTAACACTCTGGAAATTGATCTAAAATAATTCATGTCTATTCAGAGGAGGAAGTCCAGCCAATTAAATTATGTTTCTCTTACGTTCACTGACAGACGCGGCCCTTCATTGACAAGTGGGGTTTATGCACATCCTACTAGGAGTAGACTAGGCAAATAGAAATGAAGCAAGCTGACCCCTCCCAGGGGGCCGTCCTCACTCCAGCATATAACCCCCCTGCTCTGCATAACATATCAGTTTTATTATGCCTAGTGCAAGGAGTTAGACCTGGTTCTCTGCTGGGACCTGCGGTTCCCCAGATTTTTTCTTCTTGGGCTTTTCAAGCTATCTGATGAAGACTGCTATCAAGTAGCCGGCTGAGGCATAGAGGATATCTCGAATCCTGAAATTTCCCCCGATGCAAGCTACCCTTAGCCTTGGCGGGGTCCGTCGCATCGTACCTGTTCCGTGCGGGAGGCCAGTGGGTGACCCCTACTTGCGTCCAGTGACCAGGCTGTGCTCGCGTCCAGGGGCGCTTGGCCTGCAGCATCCCTCCCCACCAGATGGGAGGAAGGTCTGCTACCGGGTGGCCATCCGCTACGCCCGTTGGATTGGTGAGTGACCCCCTCTCTCCCCCCTAGGGGTGAGGAGGGGGGCTGGGCGTTTGGGTCAGAAGAGGTTTTTTCATGCGCCCGGTGCAGCGGGCAAGGGCTCAAGGCCCGGCAAGTCTGCCTCAGGGTCCGGTAAATGGCTCTGGCAGCGCAAGAGTGAAAAGACGGAGGATAAGTCCTCCGCATGATGGGTTGCCCCCATCCGATTCTCGGGTGGGGGGTCCGACTTCTGGGGTTCACACACAGGTGGACTGCCCGCATTTCTGACCGGTGGGTGCAGGAAGTGGTGTCTTCCGGATACAGGATAGAGTTCAGCGCTCTACCCCCAGACAGGTTCTTCCCATCGAACTTGCAACTCCCTCAGGGGCGTCGAGAGACTATCCTAGGGGCTGTTCAGACGCTCTCCGAACAAGGGGTGATTGTGCCGATACCTCCGCTGGAAAGATTCTGCGGCTTCTACTCAAACATCTTTGTGGTGCCCAAAAAGGGTGGGGTCAGGCCAGTTCTGGACCTAAAAGCGCTAAACCACTTCGTGAAGGCGCGAAAATTCAGGATGGAATCTGTCCGATCGGTCGTGGCCGCCCTGCACCAAGGGGACTTCATGGCGTCACTGGATATCAGGGACGCGTATCTCCATGTTCCCATTTGTCCCCGGCACCAGCGGTTTCTGCGCTTTGCGGTGGGGGATCTACATTACCAATTTGTGGCACTTCCCTTCGATCTGGCCTCGGCTCCTTGGGTGTTCCCCAAGCTGGTGCCTCCGATGCTGGCGCTATTGAGGCAGAGAGGCATTGCGGTAGTAGCATACCTCGACGACTTACTCTTGCGAGCGGAGTCTGCTTCGGCCCTGGAGGAGAATGTGGCTATCACCAAGGCCTCGTTGAAAGACTTTGGTTGGCTGATCAACCTGCAGAAGTCGACGTTGACCCCATCCTGTCGACTGGAATATCTGGGTCTGATTCTGGACACGGAGCAGGCCAAGGTGTTCTTACCTCCGGCCAAGTTACTAACACTGCAGGCAGCGGTGCGAACCCTGCTGTCTCGCCAGTGGTCCTCCTTACGGTTCTGTATGCGGGTGTTGGGTCTCAGCCTTCGAGGCGATACCTTACGCCCAAAGTCACACTCGGCTCCTACAGCGAGCGATTCTGTCATGGTGGGACAAGTCTCCGCTGTCCCTGGACCAGCTGATCAGACTGGATCATCAGACCAGAGGATCGTTGACCTGCTGGCTTCGGGCCCTGGCTCTAACGTTGGGGAAGTCTTTTCTCCCCCTGAATTGGTCGATAGTCACGACGGACGCCAGCCTATCGGGATGGGGGGGGGGTCCTGGGGCAGCTGTCTGCTCAGGGCCGTTGGTCGGCGCAGGAGTCCCACCTTCCGATAAATGTGCTGGAGTTGAAGGCAATCAGGCTCTGCCTCTCCCACTGGACGGTAAGGCTGCACGGCCTCCCGGTTCGGGTTCAGTCGGACAACGCCACGGCGGTGGCGTACGTGAACCATCAGGGCGGAACGAGGAGCTCGGCAGCCGCTGCGGAAGCGGCCCACATTCTGAGGTGGGCAGAACTTCATGTGCCAGCAATCTCCGCCATTTACATTCCGGGCGTAGAAAATTGGCAGGCGGATTTTCTCAGTCGCTAGACGCTGGATCAGGGGGAATGGTCCCTACATCCAGAGGTGTTCCGCCAGATTTGCCACAAGTGGGGCACGCCAGACGTGGACCTCATGGCGTCCAGGTTCAATCACAAGGTGCAGACCTTCGTGCGCAGAACAAGGGACCCGTTGGCTGCCGCCACGGATGCGTTGGTAGCGAGTTGGGGTCGGTATCTGCTCCTGTACGCCTTCTCTCCCATCAAGCTTCTACCGCGACTACTGCGCAGGATAGATAGTACTTCGCGCAAGATATATCATCGCACCTGGAAGGCCTATATTGCCTGGTGTGAGGCGGGGGGTTGGAACCCCCGCTCTTACGTTGTGTCCCGGATGCTGGCTTTTTTGCAGCAGGGCCTGGATAACAAATTGGCATTGAGAACTCTCAAGGGTCAGATTTCGGCTCTGGCGATAATCTTTCAACGTCCTTTGGCGTCACATTTGTTGATACGTACTTTTGTACAGGGTGTACGCCATGTGGCTCCTCAGGTACGGTCGCCTTTGGCGCCCTGGGATTGAAGTTGGTACTTTCTGTACTGCAGAAACCGCCATATGAGAAAATCAGGGATATTCCCTTACAATTGCTGTCGCAAAAGGTGGCTTTCTTGGTGGCCATTCCATCCGCTAGGCCGGTGTCTAAGTTGGCAGCGTTGTCCTGTAAGTCTCCTTATTTGGTCCTTCATAAGGACAAGGCGGTCTTGCGACCTTCCCCTTCGTTTCTACCGAAGGTGGTCTCCTCTTTTCACATTAATGAGGATATTGTTCTCCCTTATGTCCGCACCCGTAGCATCCCAAGGAGATTGAGTTGCATTCTTTGGATGTCGTGAGGGCTTTGCGAGTGTATTTGGCGGCTACAGCTTCCTTTCGGAAGTCTGATGCGTTGTTTGTGCTGACAGAAGGACCGCGCAAAGGGTTGGCGGCCTCGTCGGCTACTGTTTCCCGTTGGATCAGACAGACCGTGACCCATGCGTATACTGTTCGGGGCAAAGTCCCTCCTTTTCCAGTCACGGCTCATTCCACCAGGGCAGTCAGTACTTCCTGGGCTTTCAGACACCAAGCTTCGGTGTCCCAGGTGTGCAAGACGGCCACTTTGGCCTCGGTGCACACGTTTGCTAAGTTTTACAAAGTTCATGTGTCAGCATCTGTGGATGCTGCTTTTGGCCGTAAAGTTTTACAGGCGGCGGTGTAGGCGCGGCTGGCGCCTCCTGGGAGGATTCTGTTGGGTACAGTTGTTGTTGTTTACCTACCCCTCTTGAATGACACTGCTTTGGGACATCCCCACTTGTAAATGAAGGGCTGCGTCTATCAGTGAACGTAACAGAAAAAGGGATTTTATTAAGATCTTACCGTAAAATCCTTTTCTCTGAGTTCACTGACAGACGCAGCACCCACCCCTCTGTGTTGCCTTTGTACGGCTTGATACGAACTGATGTGTTATGCAGAGCAGGGGGTTTATATGCTGGAGTAAGGACGGCCCCCTGGGAGGGGTCAGCTTGCTTTTTTTCTATTTGCCTAGTCTACGCCTAGTAAGATATGCATAAACCCCACTTGTCAATGAAGGGCTGCGTCTGTCAGTGAACTCAGAGATAAGGATGTTACGGTAAGTTCTTAATAAAATCCCTTTTATCTGAAAGCTTTCCTCTCTGCCTTTTGGGGGTGCATATAAGGTCTTCTACAAGTCTGATGTTTTTGACATAGTAATGTTCAGTTTGGGCAGTGTTGACCAAAGTAATAATTAGAGACATTTGTATGACTTTATTGGGATTCTGTTATGGTGAAGGATGTTTAAATGTCTTTATTTGATGTATCCTTGTTCTCGTTTTATGTTTCAGTCTGCTGTAATGTCTGCAGCTTTTGCAAAGTTTCACCCCAACCTGGTAGTTGGTGGGACATATTCCGGCCAGATTGTGTTATGGGACAACAGAAGTAACAAGAGGACGCCGGTCCAGAGGACTCCACTTTCAGCCGCTGCTCACACTGTAAGTTTCTGTTGCTCACCAGTGCCATTGGTACATCAGTGTTGCCAGGCCAGTGATGTGCTGGTGTCTGTTATTGTAAAAATACAGTGCACAAGGGCACCTTAAAGGAGAACTAGACTTTTTCTGCCACCCCCCTAATCCATGCGCCCCAGCCCCTAATTTAAATGCAGGGCATCGTACGCATGGATTCCAGTGAGGTTTTTTTTTTTTTTTTTTTGAAGCACGTGATTAGAGCCTGAGGCTCTAATTGGCTTTAAAAAAGGGTGGGCACAGAGCACTGCTCCCTGAGCCCACCCAGTTGTGTGACAATAGCGAATTAATATGGGGGTTGGTGGGAGGGTGGTAATATTTGCACCAGCCGCTACTACTTGGTTTATTAATCAATAAACTAGCTATACACATAATCTGCTTAAATGTTGTGTTCTAAATTTTGGATGTGCTTGTCATCATGTTTGGGACCAAGCTAACAGCTGAGACTTTGTGATCTAAGCAAAAATAAGACCTACATATAATGAATCTGGATTTTTTATTTTTTATCAGCCACAACTATAAGAACTAGAATTATGAACTTAGTAAAGAGACATCTGGATCTAACGTTTAGGCTGCCCACACCCATTCAAATCTGATTGTAAAATCTCCTTTTGATCTACCAACAACTTTGTAGTGCATGGGCCTACCTGATTGGACAAACCAGTAGAATAGTTTGTTTATATAGGCTCTCACATTCCACGGTATTGGGGATCTAAAGGACAGAGATTGTACAATCACAGCCCTGGAACAAATGTACTACAATAGTGTCAACATCTCTATATTTGTTCCAGGTCAGAAATGAATTGAGCCAGTGCATTAGCCTGACAGCCAGAGAAATAACAATTTCTAAGGAGAGTTCAGCAGTGGCAGCTCCCATGCTTTTCTCATTCATATTCATAACCGAGTCATTTTAAAGAAAACCTGTTACAGATCCAGGCACTTTCTGAGCATATCATTAAAAGTACATAAGCAAAGTTCAGTGATAACAACATTTTACAATGATTTGTAAATTCAGATATATGCAGATCTTAACTCTTTTCTTAAGTGATACTAAAGACAATTTTTTTGTTTTTTAAATAACAAACCTATTATACTTACCTGCTCTGTGCAGTGGTTTTGGACAGAACAGCCAAGATCCTCCTCTTCTTGGGTCCCTCTTTGGTGCTCTTGGCTCCTTCCTCCTGTTAAGTGCCCCCACAGCAAGCATCTTGCTATGGGGCACCTGAGCCGAGTCACAGCTCCCTATGTCCATTCAGACAAACAGCCACAACTCAGCCCTGCCCCTCTCTCCTCATTGGCTCACTGACTTTGATTGACAGCAGTGGGAGCCAATGGCGCTTCTCTGCTTTCTCAGCCAATGAAGAGTCCCAGGCAGCCGAGTCTCTCGTGCAGCATCGCTGAATCAAAATGGGGCTCAGGTAAGTATTAGGGGGGCTGGGGGGCTGCTGCACACTGAAGGCGTTTTATCTTAATGCAAAGAATGCATTAAAATAAAAAAAACTTTCTCACTTTACAACCACTTTAAGGGTTGAGCTTGGGCTTACCTGGTTATGCAACATTGAGAATTCAAGAATAGACGATGGAAGTGGAAGAGATATCGGAGAATGAAAAAACGCAGTCATTAACACTGACAAAGTGTAATCCTGATTGTCAGTTTAGTGGTCCATTGCCCTTTGTCACTGTAGTGATGTCATGGGCTAAAACCATGGGTGCTCAACCTGTGGCCTTCTAGCTGTTGCGGAACTTCAAGTCCCATGAGACATTGCAAGGCAGACAGTTACAAGCATGTCTTCCAAAGGTAGAGGCATGATATGACTTTTAGTTCCGCAACAGCTGGACGGCCACAGGTACAACCAGCCTGAATGATCAGTGCTGTTGGCTATAGCCAGCAATGTTGATCGTTGTATTCTGAAGGCGAGGTAGGCTCCCTGTTGTCAGAATACAATACCACCGCGGGAAGAATTCCCCTATCTATCTTTACAGTAAAACTTTGGTTTGAGAGCGTTTTGCAAGACCAGCAAATTTTTAAAATAAATTTAGACTTGATAAACGAGCGATGTCTTGATATATAAGTAGTGTCATGTCACAGCTGAGTATAAAAGAGAAGAGAGGCGCCTCAAAGTGTAGCAGCATGGTTGATTAAAACAGGCACATCTAAGTATGCAGGCGCCCGTGGTAAAGATGTCCACATGGACCATCGTTGCACCGCCACCAACATCATCCCTTCCACACTGTGCTCCACGAGCGCTTCAAACCTCACTTTCAGATTGCTCTACCGCAGGATAGTCTACCCAGTCACGATTGCAGACTGACAGCGGTGAGAGCTGGCGGTGCGGAGAATGGTCAGCTTTACCCCGGATGCCTGCATACTTAGATGTGCCTCTTTTAATCATCAACTATGTGAGTTTCATTAAATGTAACCATATTGCTACACTTAGAGGCGCCTCTCTTCTCTTTTATACTCAGTAGCCCCTGCTGCTGCTGGATTTTGCTTCTAATCCCCTTGTGGAGGCTTCCATTTGTGGATGGACATTTTATGGTTACACAACCTATCATATTGCTATAATCTTTTTATATGGATTATAAACTGAAGGACTTATGAATAAATAGTTGTGGAACGAATCATCTGAGTTTCCATTATTTCTTATGGGGAAATTCACTTTGCTATGAGTGTGCTTTGGATTACAAGCATGTTTCCAGAACGAATTATGCTCGCAACCCAAGGTTTTACTGTACATTGTACAATCACATCAGTCCTTGCCCTCAAGGAAATGAAGGGAAATCTCTGCAATGGGACACAGATGGCAAAAAAAAATCTGACTGGTTTATAAACCTCCCTTACTCTATCCAAAATGAAAAAAAGTTTTGCCTATAGTTCTACTTTGTTTGTAAAGCTCATAATACACAGTACAGTCTGGCTGTACAATCACCTATACATCTATCAACAGCTAGTAGTGTAAGGACCTGCCTGATTGGATACAATTTGATTGAATAGTTTTGGTATGTTCTCATATTACATAGTTTTTGTAAATCTGAAGTTCATTATACAAAGATTTTTATAGTTAGATTGCAATGTGTATGGTGAGCTTTACCCTGACTTACCCAGACAGAATGGTCTGACTAATTCTGATATTGCATGCGGTATACAGGATATTGTGGCCACAAACAGGGCCTCACCCAGGGTATACTTCTAAAACAGTGAATGTGACTTTCACTAAATATTCACTGCAAATTAATTTTTCTGGTGCATGTTTTAAAAGAAATTGGGGAGAGTTATTAAAACTGGAGAGTGAAAAATCTAGTGCAGCTCTGCATAGAAACCAATCCACCTTCCAGATTGCTATGTCAAAGCTTAATTGAACAAGCTGAAGTTAGAAGGTGATTGGCTACCATGTACAGCTGCACCAGATTTTGCACTCTCCAATTTTAGTAAATCAACCCGATTGATTGATTTACCTGCAATTAATTTTTGGTGAGTATGACATTTATTGCTCTATAAATATGCCCCTAGCACACTAGCTTTTAAATAAAAAAAAAACATGGTCTCATGCTGCATTCTTGCATCATTTAATTTCCAAGATTCTCCGAAAAAAGCAATTTGAGGGAGCTTTGACCAAAAATTATATTTGTGTAATATTACAGTACTTTTAATGAGATCTAGTATGCAGTGTTCGCATTTGTTACTGCGTGAATGAGATGAAAATCTAGAGCTTTAACTGTGTTGTTTATTTCAGCACCCAGTCTACTGTGTAAATGTGGTTGGCACACAGAACGCTCACAATCTGATCAGTATATCTACAGATGGAAAGATCTGTTCTTGGAGCTTGGATATGCTGTCTCAGCCACAGGTAACTGGACCATGTTAATGTTGATCATTCTGCTTTGCTGTAAAAATCTTTCTGAACTTTTCTTTGTATTCAATGAGCTTTTATGAATCACGCTACTTATTGCTGATAATGGTAATACAGCTTCTCTAAATGCATGTCTGTCCCTTCTTTCCAGGACAGCATGGAGCTGGTTCACAAGCAATCTAAGGCAGTCGCTGTCACCTGTATGTCCTTCCCTGTGGGAGATGTCAACAACTTTGTAGTGGGAAGTGAAGAAGGCTCCGTATACACAGCATGTCGCCATGGAAGGTAAGATAAAATCTTCAATGCATCTTAATACTGCAGACGTGAAAGAGGTCTCTCTAATGGCACTTAGACACATCAGCGTGAACTCTAGGGATTAATGTCTAAGAAAATTGCCCCATTTAGGAAGGACAAAAAAAAGCTGCTCTCCACACAGCATCTTTTCTTTTGTGCTCTGGTTCATTCTCTTTTCACCTTTTTTTTACAACTTCGACTGTTAAAATTGAATAATTAAAAAGGGGGGACTCCGGGCAACAGTGCTAAGTAACCATCATTCACAACAACCCGGACACACGGCTAAACTTTAACTTCCTCTATGCTTTTCTTGCTATCTTATATATGCAGGCAAGGGGCTGCAAGCCTTCTGTCACATGCTTGTGTAATAGCAACATACACCCAGTCCACACTGTACTCACCTGAGTGCTGGACTGTCAGTGCTGACACAGCTAGTGTCGTGGTTCGGGGATTTGAAATCCCCACTTTTCTCCCTGTTCTGTGCAGTGCTTCCAGGACAGCCAGTGCTGACCAATCAAAATTACTCTGACCCATCCCTGAAGTGCTGCACATAGAAGACGGAGTAGCGCGGGGATTTGAAATCCCTGAGCTGCTGCACCAGCTGCGTGGGCACTGACAGCTCAGCACTCAGGTGAGTACAGCGGGGGGTGGGCTGGGTGTAGGTGTTCACCTTCTAATTTTTTCTGTAATGGTGAGCTAACACTTTAAAGACACATTTAGCCACAAACATACCAGCAGAGAGACTTGAAGCCCCTTGATGGCTAGTCAGGGCTTCTAAGGCATTTTGTCAGTACTGCTCAAAAGGATAGCTTCACCTTTTAGGAGCATGTTACATCTTGCACCCATGTTACATGTCGCTCTCCCCTTTGTGACAGTGGGCAGGGGATCTTGTCACCCACACGGCCACGTCAGTTTCTTGTGAATAAATAGTCTACAAGTACTGTCAGTCATTGCGGCCAATGGCTTGTAGTTCTCAATAAACTGTAAGGGCACTGGTGAGAGCTCTTGTAAGTTCATTGATTTTTTTCCTGCGTATGGGAAGACAGTGCACTAAGAGTCTGCAGGATCCAGGCATTGCACCCGCAATCTTCTGATTGCAGGTACAATGCTTTACAGGGATAAGCAATTAGCGGACCTCCAGCTGTTGCAAAACTACAAGTCCCATCATGCCTCTGCCTCTGGGTGTCATGCTTGTGGCTGTCAGAGTCTTGCTATGCCTCATGGGACTTGTAGTACTGCAACAGCTGCTAATTGCATATCCCTGCTTTACAGGATACAATGTAAAAAAGAAACTGCAAATTTTTAACCTGCAAAAAGATGCACATTTATCTTTTTATTTATTTTTTCTTTTTAGAAAAGGAGAACTTGGGCTTTAAAGTTGAATGTATGATAAAATGTCTGTTTTGGAAATTATACATAATATACAAACACAACACTCAGTACAAAGGGGGTCCCCAGCACGCAATATACTGTATATTGCTAACATTTTTTTTTAAAATATAAAATTAGCCTTTCTTAACCCTGATTTGTTTTATCGTTTTTATAGTAAAGCTGGAATAAGTGAAATGTTTGAAGGTCACCAAGGACCAATTACAGGCATCCACTGCCACTCTGCTGTGGGAGCCGTGGACTTTTCCCACTTGTTTGTCACATCTTCCTTTGATTGGACAGTGAAGCTCTGGACAACAAAGGTAAATAAGACAATACTTGCTGCAAGAATGGTAGACACATTTTAAAGTAAATTTTAAGGGGTACCTGTAGACATTAAATGATCATTTCCCAGTGCTGCTGAGTTTGACTGTTCAGTCCGTGGGCACCTTTATACTTTCAGAGACCCAACTTAATAGTCTTGAGGAGGAGAAACCTAATCACTGTCTTTTGTCCTGGTACTGCTCATGTTTTCAAATATCAGTGCTCTCTTTGGGTGAGAGCTACACTTCCTCCTTAGAAAAAAAAGTGTTGCATGCAGGTACGTCTAAAGATTGTTCTTATCCACATAACACCAGAACAGAAAAACTCCAACAAAGAAAATAATGATACAAATCCTCTGAAGGCATTGTAAAGTAAGGTATGTATCTGAATGCAATGTATAAACATATGGGGAGAGTTTTTAAGGTGTAAAGATGGTGGCTCAGTTTAATGAAATGTATGATCTCTATGTTGCTAATGTATAGGTGTTAAAGCTTTTCCATAGAATATATTTTATATCAGACATCACCATCAGCAGATCTTAATTCTGATTTCTGTCGACAGCATGTTTTACTTGCTTGCTCTATCACGATTTCCAGCTTCCCACACTTTTCTCATACACTTAAAGAAACGACTGTCACCCTTTCCTAATTGGCCTGTGTGCTCAAGGAATACTCCCGAATACCCCTTACCACCTGTGTTTCTTTGCAGTTTACTTTTTCTGTTATTAGTTGCAAATCCTTGTCAAGATATCTCCTAAAGCCCAGCTCAGAGCAAATAAGAAGTTATCCTATGCAGTGGGGCTGTGCCTGCGTTGCAAGGGTTAATTGCTTATGTATATGTAGGGAAGCACTGAAAGAAGAAATACCCAATTCTCCACTCCCCTCCACAGCTAGACTAGTCCCTGCAGCTTCTGCACCCACCAGGCTCTAGGTGTCTAAGGTCCTGACACCATCCAGAGTAGGTTCTATAGCCTGCTGCTGGACATGAGGACACCCTGGGACAGACCACCCCTAAATTGTGGGGGAGCGCCTCCAACCGGGGTAGCAGAGAATCGGGTATGTAATTGTTTTTCCTCTCCCCTTGACAACAGGAGCTATTAACCCTTGCACTGCGGGCAGAGCCCCACTGCAAGGGATCCTTTTTTTTTTTTTTTTTAATCTGCCTGGAGTTGGGCTTGAAGGGAAGGTAATCTATTTCTAAGCTATTAGGCCAAATGATTTTATATGCTCCAGTATTGTGGCCCATATGCAGCGCTCCGAGATTAGTATTCAGCTGGCCTGTGATAGGTGGTTCTGTGATGTTGCTTTTGAAGAGTAACCATTGCCTCAGAGGGCTAAAATCGTTGACTGAAAAAAAAATGAATACTAAGTCCCTCTAATAGAGCACATATTGGGATAAGGAGATGACATCCCCTTGTGGTCTCAGCCAACTGGCTGAAAGACTACCTATTACTGCCGCCAGCAGCCATTTTGATATGGAAAGACTGAAATCCATCAACACTTTATTAGGTCCTGAATACTGGTTTTCTGTAAATGCCCCTATAACCTAGTGAATTGATTGGTTGACTCCTTAAAAAATGTTGCATAATATAGAATTCTAATGTGAGTTAACAGCACATCTCTATTTGCTTTTCAGCTATTTTCATCCATGACAAAGAGATTTGCATTGTCTGCAGATGTCATACTGTCTGTTTATTGTATGTGCACAACAATGCAAAACTAATTGCACCCAACTCACATACGTATATAGTATATATATATATATATATATATATAGTTATCTACAACATACTACATTGTATAGATCTAAATGCTCTGTGTTGCAGTGTGCTGTAGATCTATTTTTCTTCTCCATTAATGAGCTGCCTAACACAACACTCCCAAGTGCATGAAAACACATGGTTTGTTGTGAATGAGCCCTTACGGTTTGCATTAGGCCACAATTCATTACCATAATATGCATAAAGCTAGTTTTATTTGGCTTATGATCATGACCCCTTTTCCGCTTTCTGGTTTTCAGCTTCTGATTTTGGTCATTGAGTCTCACCCTTAGGAATCCTAGCATGCCAGTTTTTGTCAATAATAGATTTTACACCAAATAAAATTGATACCGCTCAAATGTCCAATTCTGTTATCCCAGCCAACTGGCCACAATGTTTGCAAAGTTGAATACTGGCATGTCAGACACATCAAGGACTACAACAAAATGGTGCCCGTTAGCACACTGCCTTAGCATATAGTGAGCTACTCCTCCTCTCAGCTTCGTCTCCTTCTCATAGGAAAATCACCTAAAATGTTAAGCCCAATAGGGGCTTAATCGTGGAGGTGTGGCTTAGTACCATTTTGTTGTAATGATAGGTTTTGCCATATTGTACATTTATCACATGTAAAAAACAAATGGGTTTCATTCAAAAATGTAAGCATTCATTTTTGACTCCTAACCTCAACATAACATCTAGCCCTATTCCCAAGCTTGAAGTGGTTGTAAACCCCATTCATGAACATTTGACCTAAGCACATCTACCTGTAGTGTTTACTTCTCTCTCTCCAACTTTCTAAGTGCTGTTTCTCTCTGGTGCTTCACTCCTCTGTTATCAGCGTGAGTCACTTCTGAGAAGTTCTCTGACACAGGAGAGAACAGCAGCTGAAAATTTGTATTTGGGAGGGAGCTTTTTCTTTTCAGACTACAGATCTGCATGTTCCTTCAATCCTCTGCCTATGTGGAGGGGGGGGGGGGTTTGTGCCTTTCCTCCAATCAGCTATCACACAGTGTAAGTCCAGACTCCCCACCTCTGTGTTGCTGAAAGAGGAAAAAATATTTCTAACAGGATGTGCACTTTCCAATGAGTGTAAAAAGGGGAAGACCGCAGATATACAAGTAAAATGTATGTAGGAGGATTTGTTTCATCCCTGTGTATCATCTGAGGCTGTTCACTTCACTGGGTATAGAAGAGGGTTTACATCCACTTTAACCATAAGCCTAACCACCCTAGATTTAAATTGTAACCCAACACTTTGCATCTGTAAATACTATATTACCACAGTGATAAATATGATACCATAATAGCCATATTACAGTTGAAAATACTAAGGTGACCTACAGTTCAGGATTAAAAGTTTTGGGGCCTGTTTACAATGCACTAACTGATCATCAAGTAAATTTAAACCCAATTGCTAAAATCTGAAAAAAGATTTAACATGTTAATGAAAATTCAGGTATCATTTTTCAGTATTTATAAATCAACTTTTCATGATAATATATATGTGGTGATCCAGCCATGAAGTTCCTCATTCGGGTACTTCCTGATTTAGGGTGACAAAGCTCTGTCCCTGTTTCTTGAGATGGCCATACACTTAGTTTTATTTATATGTGTAATGATGTTTATGATTTGTAAAAAAGCACAAAAAAACATAAAACCTTAATAGATTCCTCCATCCAGCTACTGCATTCTAACGAAAATTTAAAATAAAACATCCCACCACTGCTGAAAGGGCCAGATACAACTTTAGTCCAGTAAGGGTCAGCAAAACAATCCAAAATTACCCATCACATTTCGGTGGTCCAAAAAAACAAAACAGTCTTTATCAGGGCTTGCGATAGATAACAGTGTATATGGACTAGAAGTTAACTGGATTTTTAAAGGCTTAGGTTCACCTTTGGAAAAAAAAAATGTTTAATTTTTTTTTTTTTCAGGAACTTGCAAAGCATTGCACCCTCAATCAGTGGATTGTGTTTGCAATGTCAGGCTCCTGCAAACTCTTCCTGCAGCTCCCTACCTCTATACAGGCTGTCAGTTGGAAGGCTGGAGGAAGATTCAAAGGGGAATGTGTTGATTACCGCACTCCATAGTCCATTGACAACTACAAGTCCATCTGACACCGTGGCTGATGGGGCTTGTAGCTTATTCGTTTCCAGACCCCGGTGAATGAATGATGCAGCTGGATGTGGAGCCCCGCACAGCTGCACCAAATTTACTGTAAATGTGACAGAAGCTGCAGGGGAGAGAAACCCCTGCTCCTTGTCGTGGGGGGGGGGGGGTAGGGCTGCATGATTAATCGTTAAAATATCGCAATCTCGATTCAACCCTCTAAATGACCGTAATACAGCATTTCTACAATTCATTCATGTAGCAAGTGCAGAGCCATTCTCTGCTCACTCACAGCTGTAAAAAAAAAAGATGTCTTGCCCAGGGTGGGGCTGTGACATCATAAGGGGGTGGTGCTTCCGGATGACGTCAGCGGGTGGCCCCATCCCATGCCAATATAAGCCATTCCACAGCACGGACCTGGTAATCGAGTGGGAGAGAGTGACGAGTCAACATGGGAAGAAGAGAAGAGGGAGAAGGCAGCGGAGAAGACAGCGGCAAAAGAGCAGAAGATAGAAGACCCCTCAGAAGAAAGAAGACCCCCGCAGAAGAAAGAAGAGCCGGAGAGGGGAGAAGATGCCGGAGCTCATTTAATAAACTATTTTAAAAAGCTGTGTAGTGTGGTTTTACACTTTTTTTTTTTTTTTAAGGTAAATGGGTAGGGGTACGGTACTCTTTCACATAAGGTGGGGGGCCGGGATCTGGTGGGCCCCTTGTTAAAGGGGGCTTCCAGATTCTGATAAGCCCCCGCCCGCAGACCCTGGCAACCAACGACCCAGGTTGTCTGGAAGAGGCCAAAGCACCCACCCCCCATATTGAGGGCATGCGGCCTGGTATGGTCCGGGGGGGGGGGGTGACGTTCACTCGTCCCCACCCCCTTTCCTGGCCTGCCAGGCTGCGTGCTCGGGTAAGGGTCTGGTATGGACTTTGTGGGGGACCCTATGCCGGTTTTTCGACCAAAGGGTCTGGTACCTCTTGAGGGGGGGAACCCACACAATTTTTTTTTCACTTTTTGGGGGGGAGGTTCCCCTTCAAGATCCTCAGCACACAATTCGCACTGCAAGACGGATCATCGTGATCCGACTTCTGGTGCGACTTCTATTCAAATCAGTGGGCTCCCATAGGAAACCATTGATTTTGAATAGAGGCAGAGAAATGCCTGACGAGGCTTAACGATGTGTATACAACGGTAAGCTGCGTTTATGAGCTTTTTGCTGGCTCAGCATCAAAACAGCCCTAGCGCTGCATGTTCTGAACACGCTGGTCCTGCGTTTTGTTTTACAGCTTAAGAACGCCAACGCCACTTACAGCTCAAAAACGTCAGCGTGTGTATGAGGCCATTGAATAACATGGAGAGCCGTTCTTAAGCTGTAAAAACAGCTCAATAACGCCCGTGTGTATTAGGCCTTAGTTCCTTTAGATTAAATGGATGAGCCCTGGTCTGTTAATGAGGTCAGTTTAACCACTTAAAGACTAAACCTTTTTCTGACACTTGCTGCTTACAAGTTAAAATCAGTGTTTTCTGCTGGAAAATTACTTGGAACCTCCAAACATTATATATATTTTTTTAGCAGAAACCCTAGAGAATAAAATGGCGGTCATTGCAATATTTTATATCACACTGTATTTGCGCAGTGGTCTTTCAAATGCAATTTTTTGGGAAAAAATACACTTCAATGAATTTTAACAAAAACAAAACCGTAAAGTTAGCCCAATTTTTTTGTATAATGTGAAAGATGATGTTACGCCATGAATTGTGATCTTTATTCTAAGCAAAAAAAATTATGATTCAAATTTTTTCCAGAATCATGTAGCTCTAGTGGGGGTTTAAGGGGAGGCATTTGGGCCATGTCACATTTTACACCCTAAATATGGATGTAACATGGTGCAAAAGGTGAACGTCGCCTTCAGTGATATTTCTTCTGGTGCGATTATCTGCGCAAGTCTTGTGAGCAGTAGTACATGGAACAGGTGGTGGCTGTAAAGAGGCCCAGGAAATTAGCAGTGCTGATATGCAACAAAGGATGAAAAAAAGGTGAAAACAGTAACTTATTTTTTAAAAAATGATAATTTTCTTTATCCACTTGCCGACCGCCCGCCACAGCGTGACGGCGACAAAGTGGCTTGTTAAAGCAAACCGCCGTCACCTGACGGCGGCCGTGATAACGAGTATTGTGAGCACGCTCACTGTGTTCCGGGGGGGCCAGGGAGCGGGTAGGGCGGATTCGATCTCCGCTGGCTACCCGCGATGGCTCCCCTGCAGTTTGAGAACGGAGGTCCGTGTATGTAAACACGGATTTCTGTTCTGACAGAGAGGGAAGGGATGTGATCACAGGCTTCCTGTATATGGAAGCTGTGATCACTCCCTTCCCCCTGCCAGCCCAGCCCCCATACAGTTAGAACACACTGAGGGAACACAGTTAACCCTTAGAGCTCCCCCTGCAGGTTAACCTCTTCACTGCCAAGGGCATTTACACAGTAATCAGTGCATTTTCATAGCACTGATCGCTGTATAAATGCCAATGGTCCCAAAAAAGTGTCAAAATGGTCCGACATGTCAGCGGCAATATCGCAGTCCCGCTAAAAATCACAGATCGCCACCATTACTAGTAAAAAATAAAAAAAAAAATAACCCCAGAAATTCTCATCATTCGTAAACGCGGCAACTTTTGCACAAACATCAATAAACGCCGATTGCGATTTTTTATTTTTTTTAATAAAAATATGAGGAACAATATAAATCGGCCAAAACCGATGAAAGAAAAATGTTTTTTTATATATTTTTTTTTTTGATTTGTATTTTAGCAAAAAGTAAGAAAAATTGTTTTCTTTGCAAAATTGTCGCTTTTTTTGTTTATAGCGGTGATCAGAAATGACGCAGAGGAGATCAAATACCACCAAAAGACAGCTCTATTTGTGGGGAAAAAGGGACGCAAATTTCGTTTGGGTGCAACGTCGCATGACATGTGCATGTGCATTTGTCAGTTAAAGCGACGCAGTGCCAAAGTGCTCTGGTCCTAAAGGGTGAAATCCTTCCGGGGCTGAAGTGGTTAATAAACAGTGCTTTAGCAAACAAAATGCTATTTATTTAGTGTTTAAATCTACTTTGTTTGCTAAGCTTTGCTCTAAAAGCAAATAAAAGTGGATTTGTGGCTCACAGCAACCAAGCAGATTCCAGTTTTTATTTCTCCTGTTCTGAAATGAAAGCTCAAACCTGATTGTCTGCTGGGGTTGATGCCTCCATTTTCCTTTCCTAAGTGTTTTCACACATCTGCCCCACCCCCCTTCTGATTACTATTGCTGTCCCAGTATATACAAATGGCTGAGCAGCTAGTAACACTAGGGGCTGCTGTTCACACTGTAGAAAACACACATAATGTTGGTGGTCTTTATTGAATAATTCAATTTGCAGAAATAAAATCTTTCCTCCCCAGGCACAGTGCCTGTAGTAAGTGTTTGTATCTGAAGTGTTGTTAGATTTAAATAATTATCAATGGTAACAGAGCAGAGTTTGATTATATTTGATGTGTTCTATTGGCAATGACTCCTTTGCACAGAAGGTCACGGCTGAAAATTCCTCATTATTTTACTTCTCGTTTTTCTATCGTTTTATTTTTTACGAAAAGATGACATTCAAAAATGTTTAGTGTGTGCATAAAAGATATTTATCTGGCATCATTATATATAAAAAAAAAAGTGCGTTTTAGACAAAATAATACATCAAGCAGCCTCCATGATGTTCAGCTGTCAGTCAGGGCTGCAATTCTTTGAATAAATTGTATGTAAGTGTAGCACTATCACTACTTTGTGAGGGAGGTAATTAGGCAGGAAAACGGGGAAGGTAGCAATCTTCAAATGTAAGTATTAGCGCTGCTTTAGATAGTAAAATAAACCTGCATACTATATACACATTGCTCACTTACCTCTATTTCTATACTTTACTCCTGATAAACCTGTAATCATCGCTCTGCAAAATATTCCACAGATATACTATAAAACCAAAGCAAAACAGTCTTTTTTGGTGGTTCTAGTATTTTCAAGGTATTTCTCAAAGAAGAGGTTTACATTTTTAAAGCTAAACGTTCATCACATCTCAAAGCTAAAGAAAATCAGAATCCGGATAATTCCTGGGAATAAATCTGAAGGCCAGCTCCAGCTGAGTGGAGGTCAATCTACCGGTAAACTGTTATTGCAAGGGTTCACCTTAAAGTGTTACTAAACCCACAACAGTAAAATCAGTCTGTAAATGCAGAATAGCATGGTTGCTATACTCACTGTGTAACTTAAGGGGTTAATCCTCTGTAATGTGTAAAAAAGGCTGTTTGATCTTGTATGGCCAGATACTTCCTTCTTGCCCTGTCTACTATATTCGACTATACTATACTACATGCAGGCAGGGTGGAAAGGTTGCACGTGCTCTGTTTGACCTTCCTGTTTCACATGGACACAGACTGCAGTGTGTTTCTAGAGGCAGTGATTGTTTATTTGTGAACTGAGCATATCATTGAAAAAGCACCAATCGGCTCTGGTCGGATTGTGGGTGAAGGGTCACTGATGCAAAGGAAGTTTCATCATCAGAGCGTGAAATCTCCTCCTATATGAACACTGTGGAAGCCCTAGCTCTTTGCAGCTTATCACCTGACTGCAATATACAGATAAAAAAAAGGTATATAGCAGCAATATTTTGATATAAAAAGAAGGGGGGGGGGGTGAATTGTTTTTATATTGCTGGGTTTAGTAACACTTTAGTCTGTGTTGTATAAAGTCCCATGTGTCCAGATGTAGGGCTTGTGTCGATGGGCAAATGCATTTGGCTTGTATTTGACTTCATTTGAACTGCTTTGATCAGTCACAGTTCATTGACCGCTGCATTTGAAATGCAGTTGACCTCATTCTTTTACAAAGATTTTTAGGTTTTCTTGCGTTGACATAGAAGACAGTAAAGTAGTCTAAACCTGGCCAAACGCTGTTGGAATTTCATTCAAAACTTTTTGTTGTAAGAACACTTTGACTTTCTTCTCATTAGTGGGGTCAAATTGACCCACTAAATTCAAAGGAGCAGGATGGAATCGTTTCTTGAGTGACCACATTTTTAACAATATATGTGGCTTTCGTTTAGGAAAGTCCATTCATTCATGGTCTCCTGAGAATTTTCATACAAATGTTCGTAAGAATGTTCATCTGGAAAACTCCTAATGTATGGCCAGCTGAAATTTTGAAGTAAAGAACAATGGCAACTAGGGTTGCACCGGTATTGGTGCCGATACTAAGTAATTGCACGAGTATCGCTACTCGTGCAACTGCTCCTATACCTGAAACCGATACCTTCAGGCTCGGTTCTTTCAGTTGTTGGCGGATTCCCCCACTGACAGCTGAAATGTAAACAAAAAAAAGTCAGCAATTACTGGTTGTTAAGGAGCTGGGCCAACTGATGACTCATTCAGCTGTCAGTGGGGTTCCCATTTGACAGGTGAATTGTAAACAAGTCCCAGTCATCAAAGAAAAAGCCATCAAAGAAAAACAGCCTGAAGAAAAATTGTTCATTTTGTATCTTTCTGTTTATTAATCTCCAGATCAAAGGGATGAATTTAGATCTGCTGATGAAGTCAGTTTAAAGGACCTGTCAAGCAAAAAACATTTGTTTTTTGCCTTTTACTTAAATGTTCCTCTCTTTATCCCCTTAATTTACTCTAATCAGCCCTAATTAACTCCTTATTCTCCTCCATTTAATATTTTCCTGCAGATTTTTTTGTTCACTTCTAAACTTCTTAAAAAGTATCATTCCTCTTACTCTCTGTAAAAATAATGGTATCAGTGCATCCCTAATGGCAACCATGGTACGTAACCCTGCACAAGACAATAACATATTAAAATGACAGCCTGGAAGTTTAAGGTCATGAAGCAATTGCTAAAATGGGTCCTAAACGGTGTGCATGTCCTTTGATGCTTAACCACTTCCCGTCTGGCCTATAGCAAAATGACGGCCGGGTGGTTTCGTTATCCTGACTGGATGTCTATTGACGTCCTCAGGATAACCAGGGATTGCATGCGGCAATCGGTGGTGTGGTGGGTCAGACTGGCCCACCGCATTACCAATCTCGGTAAAGAGCTTCCATCGGAAGCTCTTTACCATGTGATCAGCTGTGACCGATCACGGCTGGTCACAGTGTAAACAGGAAGAGCCATTTATCGGCTTTTCTTCTATTCGCATCTGCAGACGTGAGTAGAGGAGAGCCGATTGCCTGTTCTCCTGACGGGGGATCTGTGCTGAGTGTTTATTAGCGCAGCACCCCCTGGGGATGCCACCCAGGGACCACCAGGGAAAGCCCACCCAGGACCACCAGGGAGCGGATCCTAGACCACCAGGTAAGGGGCACAATGCCCAACATGGATGGCACTCAGTGCCAACTTCAGATGCCACCCTAGACCACCAGGGAATGCACACCTTACAGTGCAATCTGCAATTGCCGCTCACCAGTGCCACCTATTGGTGCCCATCAATGCCACCTATCAGTGCCCAGCTCCACCTATCAGTGCCGCCTATGAGTGCCCATCAGTGCTGCTTATCAGTGCCACTTATCAGTGCCCGTCAGTGCTGCTTATCAGTGCTGCATATAAGTGCCTCATCATCAGTGCCAATCAGTACTGCCTCATCAGTGCCCATCAGTGTAGCCTCCTCAATGCCCATCAGTGATGGAGAAAATGTACTTTATTTACAATGTTTTGTGAAAGAAACAGAGAGAAAAACTTTTTTTTTTCAAAATTTTCGGTATTTTTTATTTTTATTTATATATATCTCTTTATTCATTTTCAGTTCCAACAGATTACAATGCAAGACCTACCATAAAACAAATCACAAGTACATATATCACATAACATCACCCAAAAACACATAACAGAAGAAGAGATGGGTGTTTCCTACTCACACCCATCACTTCACTGCCGTGGGCGCCTGAAGCCAATTTATGAGCCTGCGCTATATTCAGACCTAACCAAAGGTCAGAGTCCTTTATTGGTTTATAAATGCTAACCAGGTCCTCCATACCCTATCAAACTTTTCCATTGTGTCATTATTTTCTGCTACCAATTCCTCCATACGCGTGATCTCATTTAGATTCTCAATCCACTCTGGAAATGAGGCAGAGTTAATTGTCTTCCAATACTTGGGGATGAGCTGCCTTACTGCTGATATAAAAAAACCCAGACGAGATTTCCTAACTTTCGACAATGTATTTGGAAAAAGAGATCATAAAGTCACCTCTGCTGAGTTAAGCACCCTCTCACCCGTGATTAGGTAAAAAAGGTGTATAATTCATTCCCATAATTTATAAATGGGGGGGCAAGCCCACCATACATAAATAAAGTCTCCTATCGATATATGACATGTAAGTCAGCTGGCGGTCGGTACCATGTTGATACCAGCTTAAAATTACGCTCCTGGGCTACGCATTCTCTCAAGAATTTGTGTGTGTTAATAAAGATTTGACCCCAATTCTCCTCCATAATCAAGCAATCCAATTCGGTGGCCCATTTTACTGTATAAGTTGGTAGGCCTGGTGAGTCTAAATTTAATAATATTTTATAAATCTTAGATATAGTATGCAATGGAGGCTCAGAGGAAAGGTATAATTCTTCAAATTCTGTAAGTGGCCTATATCTATTTGTCCTGGGCTGTAGAGATCCAAAAAAACTTTGTAGTTGTAAGTAAATAAACCAAAGACCTCTACCTTGACTATGAATATTTTGAAAATTTGTAAATGTTATAAAAGTATTATTTAAGATCAAATGCCTAATTTGTGGCCAGAAAATTCTATCCCATCCTAGAAAGGCTTGTGAATGAAACCCGATAGAGAATGACAGGTTGTCCAACAGTGGTGTAAGAGGACTTTGAATAGTAGATATTGAAAAGCGCTTTAGATAATGATGCCAACATTCCAAAACTGTATAGGTAATCCATGGCCACAAGGTGTGTCCCCTGATAGTAGCGCAAAAAATAAAAAACGCAGAGGTGATCAAATACCACCAAAGGAAAGCTCTATTTGTGGAACTAAAAAAATTTGTTTGGGAATAGTGTAGCATGACTGTGCAATTGTCATTCAAAGTGCAACAGCACTGAAAACTGAAAATTGGTCTGGGCGGGAAGGGGGGGTAAATGCCTAGTATTGAAGTGGTTAAAAGGAGAAGTGCGGGAATGGCAAAAAGAAAAAAAAACATACTTAGAAGGCTTCAGCCCCGCTGACTCTAGCCCAAGAACTGAGCGACCAAACACAGCTGATCACTCAGTTCTCCCCCAGTCACCAGGCCTCTGCTCGCCCCCCCACAGCTGTCACTGGAGCACAGGTCTGTGCAGGAGATGGGAGGGGCTGGTTCAGGCGGTCAGCATATTGCTGAGAGGCCGAGCCATCTGCCGATTGAGGCTTTTGGGCGGATCCCGACCATATGGACTTTAGCCTGTCTTTGGCTGAAAATGGGTGAACTGCACTCCTGTGATCCATAGGAGAAGTATAGACAAAAAAGCTTTGGCTGTGCTTCTCCTTTCAAATGGTATTAGACCCTCTGTGTTTGTTTACCTTAACACATTGAGCACAATAAAATAATCATCCCCAGTAAACTATTTGTTCAAATTTTTACCCCAGCACTTGCAGTTTATAACTTTCAATGCTGCTGGCTCCTGGTCTCTCAGTACTGCTTCCTTGAACTTCTTTTCTTCACAGGAAAGCACAATCTCCAGTTAGTCTGTTAGCTTGGAGAAGGGATGAGGAGAGAGAAACAAGGGAATACCTTGCCATCCTAAGCTATAAGGCTATGTGATGTACACAGTGGTATAGGGAGGCACAACTGTAGTCCCTGCATGCAATGGTGGCTCCATAGGATGCTGCAAGAGAAAGGGGCCACTGTGAAAAAGGAAACCTGGGGGCCACGGTCATGGAACCAAATTACCTTGGAACATAGGCAAGAATCAAAATATCAAGAAGTTGCATACTCGGAAAGTGATTACATCAGCTTTCAAAGATTTCATCAGATTTCAAAAATCAGAGCAGCTACAAGCACGAGGGACACTCTTCATTCATGTAAATACTGTCCCTGATGAGTGACATACCAGTAAGACATTGCCCAACTCTGTAGGCCAAAAACTCTATGGAGATCCCATAGGGTAAATGAAGAAAGATAGAAGAAGAACGTGGAGAAGCGAGAGAAATAGAAACTAGAAAATGAATAAGTAGAGAGGGACAAGGAGCAGCGGCCAGGATGGGGTGTCCCGCAGTTCACCACCTCCTCAGCTACACCAACCTGGTTTGAGCGGCTTTTGCAAACTGATTGACTAGCATGCAAAAAGAAGCAGTTCTGCCATGAACAAAATCTCATCAGCACAGGCTGAGGTTTGAGATCCCTTCAATTCAGGCTGGTGTATTTGGCCTTTCTCATAAGCTGTATACACTTTCTTCAAACTGCTTTTGCATTTCCTTTGAATTCTATGAGAATAGAAATAGTTCTGATGGGAGCAAAATCATGCAGGCTTAAGAGCCACTCTGCTGGCTTGCCTTAAGACCTGTGTTGATGGGGCCTTTATTCCCCTTGTGTAATGCTGGTAATTTTCCTTAGGAAAAGAGGAAATTATATAGTGTAACTATGATGTTCCTTTATATCTACAACAGTAGTAGTGATTGCTCTTCTTGCAGTATGTGTATCATAAGCTGTACATAGGGGGGGCAACTGTGATAGGAGAGAGTACACAGAGCTGATTATTAGGCTCTCATCTATGCTCTTCACTACTTCTGCTCATGCCAATGCAATCATTGATCAGTCGGGGGACTCTACAACCTCCCCTACCTTTTTGTGTTTTGCTTTTTTTTTTTTATTTTGCTAAATATTTGCATACAGATCTATGGAATCGGGCATATCGTAAATCCGGACAATCATAATTCATGAATTATACTGTTCTCTGCAGGTTAGACTAATCTGCATATATACAGTATGTTCAAGCAATTCAGGAAAAAAATCATTAGTGACGCTGATCACCAATGTTTGCTGACTTCTCTGAGCCAGAATTCTCTTGCAGTTCTACTTCTTTGCTTAACAACGCTGGTGGTGGTTCTATATGTAAAGGTTTTCTTCCAAATCCCAAAACGTAGATGATGGCATGGGACTCTTAGGCTGACCGTACATGGGTCGAATTTAAAAAGAATTTTCTCTTGAAAATCTTATCTAAGAATTTTCGTTGATATTTCGCACCATTAGTGGGCTGCAGCAACAGCTGATTTTCAAATTTGAATAATGTTGGAAATTTTTTGAAAAACAAACGATTTTCTAATCAATAATGGGAGAATTGTGTGAGAAATGTAATAGATAATGGAATGTGCAAGAAAAGTGAATTCCCATAAAGAAAAAAAGATTTCCCTGGCATAAAAATTATTTTCTGTACCAACATAAGGTGAAATTGGTCGAATTTCTAAAATCAATGGTGGCACCATCGGATCACAAAACGCACAAAATTTCTGATTTTGAAAAGAAATTTGTTTGGAATTCGACCATGTATGGCCTGCCTAATAGGCTGGTTATAAGTGGATATTTTTTTCAAAAAAAAACAAAAAGATTCCTTCATCCACACAGCCGAGGTGGAGAGAGGAATCCTCCCAGCTGATACATTGTATTCCGACAGCGGGGAGAATACACTGTTCCCAAAGGCTTCAGCCGCTGAGGACATTTCCCTACAAGCCAGTTCAACAGAGTCCCTACTGAACCAGCCTTATTTTGATCCATCTCTGTCCTGTTAACTGATGGATTCTCATATTTACCTTAAAGGAATCTGCAGGCTCTGGGATTGGACTGACATATTGTTAAGTTCTCCTTTTGTCTGCCTCATGATTATCATTTGATTTTGCTTCCTGCACATTAAGGATCTGTCTTTTTTTTTTTTCTTTTCTAGAATAATAAATCTTTGTACTCGTTTGAAGACAATGCAGACTACGTGTATGATGTGATGTGGTCTCCCACTCATCCAGCTTTGTTTGCTTGTGTGGACGGTGTAGGAAGACTGGACCTATGGAACCTCAACAATGATACAGAGGTGAGCCATAGATTTACAGGAGCTAGGCCAGCATCCCCACGGGTCTGATGATTGAGGCTTTGTCTTACATAACACGAGAAAAGCGGTAATCTAATTCTTTTGTCACAATAATTACATTATTCAGGCAAAAAGTTGCAGAACTGTGTAGATAATTTGCAAAAATATTCGGTGGAGTTTATAGACATCATTTTTCATGTGTAATTATTTCTCTATAAGTATATAGTGGGCGGCACAGTGGTGTAGTGGCTAGCACTTTCACCTAGCAGCAAAAGGGTCGCTGGTTCGAATCCCGACCACGACATTATCTGCCTGGAGTTTGCATGTTCCCCCTGTGCCTGCGTGGGCTTCCTCCCACACTCCAAAGACATGCTGGTAGGTTAATTGGATCCTGTCTAAATTGCCTCTAGTATGTGTATTAGTATGTGTATAAATGTGAGTTAGGGACCTTAGATTGTAAACTCCTTGAGGGTAGGGACTGATGTGAATGTACAATAAATATGTAAAGCGCTGCGTAAATTGACAACGCTATATAAGTACCTGAAATAAATATAGAAAGCTCAGATCCCCTACAGCACCTCTTTTTGGACTGAAATTAACCATGTCCCTTTTTCCTGATCAGTCATAACATGGACTTTGTATTTAGTTGTTTGTATCCTAGTTTCTGCTTTAAAAAAAAAAAAAAAGCTGGGAAGCCCAGTAAGCTATGAATGCAGTGGTAATTTTACACCACACAATGTTTCCCCTTTACTGGTAATAGAGGGACCTGTACAGTGGAAGCTGTGCCCAGAATAGGCAAGGGCTAGTCACCAGTATTGTCGAAGATCTCCCTGCAGCTGATCTGTTCCCCATTAATGACGGCCCCTTTCACACAGGGCAGACTCCAGCTGTGATCCACTTGCTCAGCAGGGCATCTTTCCACTGATCTCCTGCCGAGCAAGCGTATGGCAAGTCCATGTCCGCTCTGCATATGTAGAGCAGACATAGGCACAGCCCGCTCTGGGTCTCCATATATACCCGACTGCCATCCGCTCCGGTAGACAGAAGGGAACGGATCCCCTTCCATTGTTTTTGCCGGATCAGAGGTAGCTGGGTATAAACACACAAGTCCGCCTACCCATAGAGAAGAATGGAGAGTCTGTCTGAGAAAACAGACAGGTGGACCCGACTGGACCACCCATGTGAAAGGGGCCTTATCATGCCATGTTCTGCACTATATTGAGGTGGCCATATCGGTAAAGAAATAGGGTTTACATTTTCATATCAGAGATCCACCCCCCTCCCCCCAAAGACTGGTAGTGGAATATTCAAGAAACAGCAGAAGTGGAGGAAGCACAGATCTGCCAAATGGGAGAAGCAGAGAGGTTCTCACACTGTAGGTCCTTGAGTACAACTTCTTTCCAGCAAGGAGAGCAATAAACAGCTTAGTAGACACATCACTAAATCTTACACCAAATCTGTAAGATTAGTAGTCAGAGGCAGCAGTGCCTTGGATGATCTAATGCTGAAGATATGCAGCTATGAGGCTTAAGGCACAGGATGCGCACTGCTATTTTTCACTAGCAATTCAAAGCCAATTTTTCAGGGTACTGCTGAGGTACAAATAACATTCCTAGATGTTCATGTCAGCTTTATACAAATGTGCATCAAACAGCCAAAGGAAAGCTTTTAGGCTAGTCATTTTTTTGAAAGTTGACTGTGACTTTTGTTTTGAACAGGTACCAACGGCCAGCATCACTGTGGAAGGAAACCCGGCCCTTAATCGGGTCAGATGGACTCACTCCGGGAGGGAGATTGCTGTAGGAGACTCTGAGGGGCAAATCTTTATATATGATGTTGGAGAGGTGCGTTGGTCTCTTTTTTTTTTTTTTTTTTTTAGAATTTTTAGTTGGTCATCACTGTTATATTACAAATAATAAGCAGTGGCAGAAACCGTTTGAAGTTGTGCATAATTTGAAGGAAGACTTGTATTGTTCCAAGTATAAAAGCGTTGCTAAAGTTACACTTTTGCTGTGGAAAGCAGCCCGCTTCCAGCTGTCATATTTTTAGTGCAGGAATTAGTAGGGCAGTTTGGGCACCTGTAGTGAACAAGTAAGAGGGGTATAATTTACTAATCAAGAAGTGATGTGGGTGAATGTTTGCAGTGTGTTTTGTTATTTGTAATGTTGGCATTGTACACTTTTGAAATGCTTAACAAAAGACAAACCATTCTGTGTTCTAGACCTAAACAGCCAGTAGCATATTATCACATTAATGCTTTCTTTCAGTTTAAAGTGAACCTGTCCTGACCAAAGTGTATAAGTTAAAATTATTATTTCTCCAAGATGAGATTAAGCCCCACCCCCTGTAGTTTAGCCAGACCTGTTTTTGGCTGTCTTGTATTTGACAGTTTAATGGCAAAAGGTGGCGCTTAGCGAATGGAAGGAGAAGGGAGTCTTTCCAATGAGGAGAGAAGTAGAGGTTCTGTGTACAGCAGTGGCGGCTAGTGGCATATTTTGGGGGGGGGGGGGTGTCGTTGGCAGACAATGCACCAACAAGCGTGGTTGTTACCCGCATCCCACCCCCATTAGTCAGATCCGCACACAACCATGGTCGTCAATGAGCCCCGCACTTACCCACAGTGCTACCCTCCAGTTGGTTTCTTCGTCCCCTGCATCTGCTCCAGCGGTCTCCATGTCTCCTCCATCCTCATCGTGGTCCAATAAAATCGCTCGTTGTTTTGGCCAGTCGGGAAACGGGTCTCAGGACTTCCTTCGTTATTGTCACAGAACTGGGTGGGCTCGGAGCGCAGAGCTCTATGCCCCAAGCCCACCCTTTTTTGAAGACTATTAGAGCCTCCGGCTCTAATCATGTGCTTCAAAAAAGAACACCACCCCTCTCCCCCCCCCCCCCCCATTGGAATTCATGCATCCGGCGCACCCCTAATGGACGGGCCTCCCCTGCTGTACAGCCTGATCCACTCAAAGCAGGAAAGAACTGCACCTTTACAGCAACCAATTATAATTTAGTTTATGATTATGGAAGTGGTTCGCACTTCTGCCTAGCAGCACTAGGGTCATCGGTTCAAATCCCAGCCATGGAACTACCTGCCTGGAGTTTGCTTGTTCTCCCTGAGCCTGTGTGGGTTTCCTCCGGGTACTCCAGTTTCCTGCCACTCTCCAAAGACATGCTGGTAATTTGCATCCTGTCTGAATTGATCATAGTATGTGTACTGTATCAATGAATGTGAGTTAGGACCTTAGATTGTAAGCTCCTTGAGGGCAGGGACTGATTTGAATGTACAATATATATGTGTAAAGCACCAGGTATCTGTAATAAATAAATGTTTATTAAAAACAGAGATTGATAGCTCAGGGTTATTGCATAAATGCATTAGTGCTCAAGAGTCACTGATTTATTTGTCTTTACAGCAAATTGCGGTGCCACGGAATGACGAATGGACCCGCTTTGCCAGGACACTTGCTGAAATCAATGCCAACAGGGCCGATGCCGAGGAAGAAGCTGCAAACCGCATTCCTGGTTAAACTCCTTGCAAATTTGGATAACAGGGAGCTCAACACTGACCTAACAATCCCTCCAGAGCACTAGCATGTGTCCATTGAAGAGATGTCAGAAGAGTTATTTGGCTGGGATCTGTGGACTATAATGTTTTATAAACTTCATTGCAACCCAATGCAGCGTCCCTTTTTATGTATCTGTGCGTACATACCCTTGACCTGCAATTCTATCTAACAAGAGTACAGCTTTATTTACTCTATTGGAAAAGTTGCTCAGTCATTTTCCACTTTTTAAAAACCAAATAACCTACAAATTTAAATCCTATTTTTTTTTCAGAGGAACTGGTTTCTCTTCTGCCTCCTTAGGGCCGTGTGTGTTAAAATGGTTGCTATAGTCCCAGCACACAAAATAACTGCATGCCATTGGACACTACCTGTAGCTATCATGTTAAAACCATTACTTAGTCTGCCATTTTATTAAACAAAAATATTTCTAACTTGATATTTCCAATTATTGTATTGTTCTGTGTCAATATTATAGTAAAGTTCAATAGATTATTGTAATAAATGTGACTGGGAGTTTCTTCTGTGTAGACCCTAATGGGTCAGATTTATGAAAACTGGAGGAAAAGAAAATTGCTTTACTTCAAGCTATCCGGTCCTTCCATTGTTTATTCATCTGAGCCTGACCTCTGTGATTAACAAGGACTGTCTGTTTTTACATTGAACCTGGAGCCAGTGGACATTCAAGTATTTACAAATTCTTAACAAGTAGAAAGTAGGCTTTTAGTCAAGCCCTAACTGACCTCTGAAGCTTCAGGCACTGTGAAAAAATTGATCCTCAGATTTTAAAATCCGTAACAAAAGTCATTCAAATCTTTCTCTCAGCACCTCTGCTCCTCTTTTCCCAAAGAATTAGAGATTAGAAGTCTGCTGAGTCACTGCTGGGAGGGGGAAGCTGAGCTGAAGAAAGAAGGACTCAAAGAATCTTAAGAGATGTATGGCTTTCCAAAAAAACAAACATTAAGGCCTCATACACACGGGTGTTTTTTGACGCTCTCCATGTAATTCAATGGCCCCATAAAAAGGCCAACATTTTTGAGCTGTAGTTGGCGTCGGCGTTAGCTGAAAGTAGAACCCACGGCCAGCGTGTTCCGAGGCTGTAATGTTTTGCTGTTTTTGACGCAGAGCCGGCAAAATGCTCACTAATGCGCATTAACGCCTTACTGGCGTTAACCGGAGTTTCTGACGACAACGTTTTCTGGTTAAAGAATAGCAGAGGAATGTTTTTTTCCAAACAAAATGCCTATTGATGCTGACGCTCATTAACGCCAACTAAATTGCATTTTTGGCGCCGATTTTTCCCTGACGTCGGGCCCGGCGTTTTGCTTACTTTTTCTTTAATATGCCCGTGTATATGAGGCCTTATACTCACCTAGGTGGGTGCAGCATCATTCCAATGCTGCATCTGTCGCCCACTGGCTCTGTAGTGAGAACTGAACAATCGAACACTCATCGCTCAGTTAACCCCTCGGCTCCGAGCATAGAGCCGTGACTGTCAGTCAGCGGGTCTCTGCTTTCCCCTCCAGAGCTCACTGGAACACTGGGCTGTGGGAGGGGTGGCTCAGGCTCTTGGCGGATCGCTGAGAGCCTGAGCCAGATGGTGATCCAGGCTTGTGGCTGGATCCCATCCATATGATCAGGATCTTTCCAGAACCTGGACCGGCTCATAGGAGTGCAGAACTAACTGCACTCCTGTGATCCATAGGAGAAGTATAGCCAAAAAAGGTTTGGCTATACTTCAAGTGCTTCATATGTGAACTTTAAGGATGAATTTCTTCAAAGTGCCTGCGACTACAAAGATCAGGTAGGGCCAATTCACATTGCAACACTGTTAATACGCAGAGCAGCTGGAGTGCTCCAGATGCTCAGTGTTCCTGGCTCTCTAGGGAGCAGTGTAGTGCACAGTTCTGTACACCAAACCATCCCTTTTTTTGTTTGTTTTTTTTTGGACCAGCTTTATTTGAAGTGTACAAAATGTGCACTTCATTCACTGCAGTGTCAGGCGGCGAGATGCAGTGCAATTGGGGCTGGTGTGCTGAGATGAAATGCAGCAAAGTTGTGTTCCAGCGTGAATGGGACACATAGGAAACATTTGTTTCCTGTGTGTCCCTGCAGTGACAGACATTTTACCACGTGGCACACAGTGTGAATTAGGCCTAAGATTTTATTGTTTTTGAGCTCATTTAGTGCATGTAAAGAATATATGAATACTTGAGTATCCATAGCCGCCTGGCCACAGATTCATTTGAAGGCCCTTTGTATTGTATTTGTTTTGATTTTATAAGTATTAGTAATATAGTGAATGTAGTGGCGACAGACTGGCCAAAAATGAGCAGACATCTCACCATCAGGTGATTGGACATCTGCCAGGCGCCTATTACATCACCAGAGGACCAGGACCCAACCTGGAACTGGAGGTGGACAGTAGGTGGATGTGATGGAGCCCGCTGAGTGGAATGTTCGTTATCCAAAGAAAAAAAAAGATTAGCAGCTGCTTCCGCAAAGGTTTGACAACACTTATTAATACACTGAATTATTAGCACACACTAGTGAATGCAATAAATCTTTATCTTCTAATCCCTATCAGCTCCTGAGACAGTTTTAGTATTTATCTGTCCTAAATGAGCCTGCTCTTTGCCCCTGTGGGGCACAGGTTCCCATTCATTCTGCACCCCAGCAGCTGCCTCTCCTTGCTTTCCCAAAACTCCAGTTACCCAATAAAGTGAAGACAAAAGTCCTTGTGTGAGCTCCAAGTTGATCGGGTTAGAGCTTACACAGAGATAACTCTATCCTTGTACCCTTGTAACTTCGCTAGGTGTCTAAGCAGCCAAGCAACAAAGCTTTCATGTGGAAGGAAGGGGGAGTAAGTAACATTATTCCCTATACTCCTAAGTACAGGGCATGCCACTCCATTTTCCTGTAATGGTTAGCAGTCATGTGAACCTGCTTGCATGGGCAAAGCACATGTTCACCCTAAAGGATACCTCTACTTATAATATGCAGCCTGCAATTGCTGAACTCTTCTCCTAAAAATGCTAATTGCCTGGCTAAATGCTGACTCATTAAGTAACAGAACCAGCAGACAGTTCTGGCTTTCTAATCTGCATGATTATTACAGGACAGTGACTCAAAATACAAGAGCTAGAAACAGCCAAAGAACTGGTATTCTTAGAGCTCTGCAATGGCGGCTCATGTATTTCATTCAGTACAGGTTTCCTGTAACAGACAAGTGTGCATAATAAAAATATCAACCTACTATCCCCTCCCTGTGCCCAGCGATTTACCAGGGATGGTACAATGTTTATCTCCTTCACAGCTCTTTTTTTACCCCCCGCTACAACGGTTCGAAAATAATGACCAGTTAGCCTGAGACTTGCATCAAGATGAAGACAAAACTGGACAGGTTGGCCATTATTCTCTATGGCCAGGCTCCATCTATAGCGTGGCTCATGCTGGACATTTCAATGAGAAACACTCCACCAGCCTTGGGCAGTCATTTCTTCTCAATGGAGTTTACTGATAAGACCCGGGAGGGTGCTGAAAGTTAGTGTTTGTTGTTTATTTAAAAAGTGTACTTCTTTTTTAAGGGCATATTCACAATTGTGTGTTGAGGCAATGTGAACTAAAATGCATGTTGCCACAATGTATGCCAATGCACCTGCTCTGTGTGGTGCGTTGCACTGCCATTCACTGTGAAAGGCACCCCTACACAGTAGAGTGCAAGACGCTGAAGTACAGCATAATGCCCATACCCTTTGTTGTGGGGCACTCATTTTTTTTTTTTTTTTTTTAGAAAAAGGCACTCGTGCAGGTATTTTCTTTCTTTGAGGTCACTCAACACAACCCACATTATCATGTGCAAAAACACTTGCAACGGATTCCTTTGGTGTCAATTGGCCATACAGGAAATCTTGTATACAGTGCCTTGGAAAAGTATTCATACCCCTTGACAACCAAAAATGTAAATGTATTTTATTGGGATTTTATGTGATAGACCAACACAAAGTGTCACATAATTGTCAAGTGGAAGGAAAATGATAAATGGTTTTCAAAATGTTTTACAAATATCTTAAACGTGGCATGCATTTGTATTCAGCCCCCTTTTTTCTCATACCCCTAACTAAAATCTAGTGGAACCAATTGCCTTCAGAAGTAATTTGTAGTCTACCTGTGTGTAATGTAATCTCAGTATAAATACAGCTGTTCTGTGAAGCCCTCAGAGGTTTGTTAGAGAACCTTAGTCTGGCCATACATTTATACACTTTTCCTTTAGATTTACCAAAACTATATAATATGAGGTGTAACCTAAACACTTTCAATTTGTATGCAATCAGACATTCTCTTCTACTACACAGTTCAAGGTAAATCTAAAGAAAATTGTATAGTGTATGGCCAGCTTAAGTGAACAAACAGCATCATGAAGGCCAAGGAACACACCAGACAGGTCAGGGATAAAGTTGGGGAGAAGTTTAAATTAGGGTTGGGATTCTGAAAAAAAAAATATCCCAAGCTTTGAACATCTCAGAGCACTGTCCTATCCATCGTCCACAAATGGAAAACCTACGGCACAAGCATGGACGTCCGCAGGTAGGGGCAAGGGGGGGCAATTGCCCCCCCCCCTGGAATCAGGGATCAGATCAGGGGCTCCCCACTAGGTCCTTATCCTCTTGAGCCATGTATGCAGTTTCTGACAGTCTCTTGGGCCATGTATTCAGTCTCCGACCGTTTCCTGTACCATGTCCGCAGTCTCTTGACTGTCTTCTGTGCTATGTATGCAGTCTCTGTCTGTCTCCTGTTCCATGTCCGCAGTCTCTGACCATCTCCTGTACTATGTCCGCAGTCTCGGACCATATCCTGTACTATGTCCGCAGTCTCTGACCGTCTCCTGTACCATGTCTGCAGTTTCTGACCGTCTCCTGTATCATGTCCGCAGTTTCTAACTGTCTCCTGTATCATGTCTGCAGTCTCTGACCATCTCCTGTATCATGTCTGCAGTCTCTGACCATCTCCTGTACTACGTCTGCAGTCTCTGACCGTGATAATGTAATTATAACATTGTCAAAAAGGGGCAGAGCATGGATGAACTTGAAATTATTCCCCCCCTGGAAAAAGTTCTGCGGACGCCCATGGGCACAAGTGTAAACCTACCAAGACATAACCGTCCGCCTAAATGAACAGGCCGGGCAAGGAGAGCATTAATCGGAGAACAAGCCTAGAGGCCCATCCACCACTCAGGTGGGAAAATCTGTCCACAGGACAATTATTAATTGTTAGGGGTGTTGAATATAATCGCAGTCGGCCAAATTGATTTTGATAACGTCATCCGTCGCTCTGTGCGGTGCTCTGCCTCTCTGGGAGAAACACAGAGGCAGAGCCTGCATGGTGGATAGAGCCCCCCTCCCCTTCATTGAAGCAGAAATTCAGCTGACAGCCAGTACAGTGCAGGGGGAGGAGCTCAAGGAGACCCGACATCAGGAGAGGCGTCACTGGAGGCACCAGAAGGGGGGAAACAGACTGAGCAGCATGGAGGAGGGAGGGGAAATCGACTGACACTAATAGTAGGTAAGTGCCAGTGTCACTGATCACATCCCTCCACCACCATCACCCCTCTGCCTCTGATCCCACCATGCCTCTGCCTCTTATCCCACCATCCCTCTGCCTCTCATCCCACCATCCCTCTGATCCCACCATGCCTCTGCCTCTTATCCCACCATCCCTCTGCCTCTCATCCCACCATCCCTCTGATTCCACCATGCCTCTGCCTCTCATCCCACCATGCCTCTGTCTCTCATCCCACCGTGCCTCTCATTCCACCATCTCTCTGCCTATCATCCCACCATGCCTCTGCCTCTGATCCCACCATGCCTCTGGTCCCACCATCCCTCTGCCTCTGATCCCAACATCCCACCATGCCTCTGATCCCCCCATGCTTTTTGTCTGATCCCACCATCCCAACATGCCTCTGATCCCGCCTCTGCCTCTGATCCCACCATGCTTCTGACCCCACCATACCTCTGCCTCTCATCCCACCATGCCTCTGATCCCAACTTCCCTCTGCCCCTGATCCCACCATGCCCTTGATCCCACCATGCCTCCAATTCCACCATCCCTCTGCTGCTGATCCCACCATCCCTCTGCCTCTGATCCCACCATCCCTCTGCCACTGGAGAAAAATTGAGTTTTTCTGACTGCTTGAATTTTTGGATAAAAAGTTTTTAACCATGCGCACTTGCGCAGTAATTGTGATGCATCTCACCCAAGATTTAATGGTACATGGCCCCGTCCATCGTCCCTTAGATGCGGTGAAGTTGTCCTGTCCCCTTAGCAGAAAATATACTCCAAAGCATAATGTTTCCACCTCCATGTTTGATGGTGGGGATGGTGGTCTTGGGGTCATAGGCAACATTCTTCCTCTTTCAAACACGGCGAGTTGAGTTGATGCCAAAGAGCCCGATTTTGGTCTTATCTGGCACAACACTTGCACCCAGTTCTCTGAATCATTCAGATGTTCATTAGCAATCTTCAGACAGGCCTGTACATCAGCTTTCTTGAGCAAGGGGACCTTTCAGGTGCTGCAGGATTTCAGTCCTTCGCGGCGTAGTGTGTTACCAAGTGTTTTCTTGGTGACTATGGTCGGTCCCAGCTGCCTTGAGATTATTGACAAGATTCTCCTGTGTAGTTCTGGGCTGAATCCTCACCGTTCTTATGTTTTTTGAAACTCCACGAAGTGAGATCATGCATTGATTCCCATACCGAGGGAGATTGACAGTTATTTTGTGTTTCTTCCATTTGCGAATAATCACACCAACTGTTGTCACCCTCTCACCAAGATGCTTGGAAAAGATCTTGTAGCCCATTCCAGCCTTGTGAAGGTCTACAATCTTGTCCCTGACATCCTTGGACATGGCCATAGTGGATAGATTGGAATCTGATTGATTGCTTATGTGGACAGGTGTCTTTTATACAGGTAACAAGCTGAGATTAGGAGCACTCCTTTTAAGGGAGTGCTCCTAATCTCAGCTTGTTACCTGTATAGAAGCCAGAAATCTTGCTGATTGATTTAATGAGTGAAATAAGTATTTGATCCCCTATCAATCAGTTTATAACTTTTGAAATGCGTTTTTCTGGATAGTGTTGTTGTTATTCTGTCTCTCACTGTTAAAATAAACCTACCATTAAAATTATAGACTGATAATTTCTTTGTCAGTGGGCAAACATGCAAAATCAGCAGGGGATCAAATACTTGCTTTCCTCACTGTACCATGGGTTCATAAATGTGCAAAGCTGGTAAAGACATACCCAAAAAGACTTGCAGCTGTAATGGCAGCAAAAGGTGGAGCTACAAAGTATTGACTCCCCCCCCAAGCCACACTTTTCAGATATTTATTTGTAAAAAATTTGGAAAACCGTTTATCATTTTCCTTCCACTTCACAATTATGTGCCACTTTAAGTTGGTCTATTCCTATTCCTTTTCACCAAACATTCCCAAGTGGTTCATCAACCCCTGTAATTTAAAACACATGCCTCATAAAGATTCACCTGCTGTGAATATTTGGTTAATTTTCACTGTTTTGTAAATATAGGACTCTGTGCATGCGCTGTACAGTTACAGAACCTACTCTGTGTGCGTGCACTGTGCAATTAGAAAACAATCTCTGTGCCTTCAGTGTGCTGTTAGAAAAGTGTGTGCATGAGCTGTGCAGGTCCAGAACTGTCCCTGTATACATGTACAATGTATTTACAGAACTTAGTCTGGGTGAATGCAATATACAGTTAGAGGGCTGACTCTGTTGCATGCAATGTGCAGTTGCAGAACTGAGTTGGTGACCCATCATTTCAAATGTTGATGAGTTGTGGGGAATCCAGTTGGCTCATAAACTGCACAATAGTTCAACCACAAGCATCCTAGTATAGGGACCGAGGCGTAACTAGAACCTTTAGGGCCCCCCTGACAACTGGCCAGGGCCCTTCCCACTGATGCCTGAGCTCTTTCCTCCTATCGCAGGACTCTTTATTACAGTCCCGCAGTGGGACCCATCCTACTGTCTTGGGTCTCCCCCTACGGTGGCGGAACGCCAGGGCCCGGTCGCTTGGACTACCTTTGTGACCCTGGTAGTTCTGCTACTGGTGTCAGTGTTTTTTTTACCATTCTATTTATTTTTTTATATTATTATTTTTTAGGAGCCCCGTGAGGGGTTTTTTTGTGAGATATCAGGGGTCTAAACAGAATTCTGATGTTCCACCTTTGAGACAGAGAATTGAGGACACCCACCCACAAGTCCCATCTCTGCAGCCTCAGCTGGACAGAATGAATGGACATGAATAGCTCTGTATAGAGCCTCCCAATCATTTACAAACTATTTATTATGCTTCAGTTATGAATGACCAGTGATTGGTTCCGAACGGTGACATATTTTTCAGCCCCTCCCTTTGCGCTTTTGATACATGCCCCACAGAAGGGCCAGGAGAACCTGGATCTGGATAGTAGTGTCCGCATATAGAGGTACCGATCTCCATTTTCCGCCTGCGGGAGAGGAGGAGAAGCATGATTTCAGTGGCTTCAGGAGGAAATTGGAGGGCATCTGTTCCTCTATATGCCACCACCCCTTTCATCCAGGTTCCAGGAGAGTTGCACGGGCCCCCTGGAGCATGGGACTGGGTTGCAATTGGGACCCCTGCAGGTTTGTCTGTGAAAGGGACCCTTATGTATGGGCCCTTATAACTAGAACCTACTGAAAGGTATTTGTCTTCTCTGCGCCATCACTCTGGCAGAGAGAAAACAGTTTCCTGCTCTAATAAATGGTTTATGAAGAGATGAGATGGTTTTATTTCTAGCACATCCTCCCTGCGTCCATCTCCCTTCTCCTCCGGTATATTGGTAGTGATTAGTGCGAATAGTGTGAACCACCCTCGAAGATTGAATGAAGTGTATCAAGTGAAAATTGCTGGAAAAATGAGATACAAGAAATTGTTCTTACAATTTTTTCCGGAGATCCCGCCGAGAGGGAGAATGTCTGTCAGTCTCAGTCTTACTTGAGAGGTTTAAAAACACTTCATGCAAACCCCTTCTCTACTACAGAGATTACTGAGCAGAATCCGGTGTGCAGTGTAATGATTTAATGCCCTTCATTGCAAGTTACCAATGAGCTGAGATGCAGGTCATAGGGGTTATATTGTAACACTTATGACATCAGTTTTGTGAAAACCTGAAGTATCTCACAAAAGTTAGTACACCCCTCACATTTTTGTAAATATTTTATTCTATCTTTTCATGTGACAACACTGAAGAAATGACTCTTTGCTGCAATGTAAAGTAGTTGAGTGTACAGCTTGTATAACAGTGTAAATTTGCTGTCCCCTCAAAATAACTCAACACGCAGCCATTAAAGTGGAACTTCAGTCATTTTTTCATCTTTCCATCTATTAAATCTTCTGCACTTGTTGTTTTAACTTTGGATAGTAAAAAATGTCATTTCTGCCAGTAAATACCTTATACAGCCCTCTTCCTGTTTCTTGTCTGGTAAAATGCCTCGGTGTTTAACATCATGCACAGCTCTCTCTCTCACTCCCATGACAGTTTGCCAGGAAGGTGGAGGTGGAGTCATAAGAGGGCCAATGAGTGCCGCAGAGCTGGAGGTGTGCCTCTGTGTAAATCCAGGAAGTGAACAGGCAGCAGCTTCAGCTGCCCACAGTTAAAATGATTGCAGGCAGACTTAGTGGAGGGAGATTTCTGCAGCATATTTGGCAAGTACAGAATCATAGTATATGTGAAATAATATGCAAAGTGGTTGGAGGGAAGCTTCAGAATGGCAAAGATGTTTTTATGACAAATTATGTGAGCAGACTGCAGTTCCTCTTTAATGTCTAAACTGCTGGCAATAAAAGTGAGTACACCCCTAAGTGAAAATGTCCAAATTGTGCCGAAAGTGTCAATACATTGTGTGGCCAGTGGCCACCATTACTTTCCAGCACTGCCTCAACCCTCTTGGGCATGGAGTTCACAGGTTGCCACTGGAGTCCTCTTCCACTCCTCCGTGACGTAGAGCTGCACGATTAATCGTATTAAAATCGCAATCTTGATATACCC
>BLSH010400846.1:638823-651921 GCA_018402905.1 Glandirana rugosa
GGGTCGCACAGCCACGAGTCGGGTATGTGGTGTGTGACGTAGTTTTTTAACCAGACGTAACGACAGCAGGGTCTTCCTTCGGAGAAGATTTCTACTACCTACTACGTGTTCTTTCGGACGTTTGTCAAACGACTTCTATTCGTCTGATTCCTGTAATGACCATGGTACAGGACACCAGACTACTCTGGTTCTATTTGTATAAACCAAGTCTACCACAGTTCGCACACACCGACGTTGGTCTACTCCGCATGTTTCTGTTCACACAGAACGGATGTCAGTTCGTACCACCACCCTCACGGTACCAGACCCCGACGTACTCACGACGACCGTGACCCCTCGATGTCAAGTAACTCCCTTGGTACTTACGTTCCCTCAATGAACTGTAGCTCCCCAGTGCCAGCAGCACTCATGCAGCCCCAGACCATGGCACTCCCACCACCATGCTTGACTGTAGGCAAGACACACTTGTCTTTGTACGCCTCATCTGGTTGCAGCCACACACGCTTGACACCATCTGAACCAAATATGTTTATCTTGGTCTCATCAGACCACAGGACATGGTACCAGTAATGTCCTTAGTCTGCTTATCTTCAGCAAACTGTTTGCAGGCTTTCTTGTGCATCATCCATCATCTTTAGAAGAGGCTTCCTTCTGGGACGACAGCAATGCAGACCAATTTTTTGATGCAGTGTGTGGTGTATGGGCTGAGCACCGACACGCTGACCCCCCACCCCCCCACCCCTTCAACCTCTGCAGCAATGCTAGCTGCACTCATATGTCTATTTCCCAAAGACACCCTCTGGATATGATGCTGAGTATGTGCACTCAACGTCTTTGGTCGACCATGGCGAGGCCTGTTCTGAGTGGAACCCGTCCTGCTAAACCGCTGTATGGACTTGGCCACCATGCTGCGGCTCAGTTTCAGGGTCTTGGCAATCTTCTTATAGCCTAGGCCATCTTTATGTAGAGCAACAATTCTTTTTTTTAGATCCTCAGAGAGTTCTTTGCCATGAGGTGCCATGTTGAACTTCCAGTGACCGGTATGAGAGAGTGCGAGTGATAACACCAAATTTAACACACTTGCTCCCCATTCACACCTGAGACCTTGTAACACTAACAAATCACATAACACCGGGGAGGGAAATTGGTTAATTGGACCCAATGTGGACATTTTCACTTAGAGTTATTTTGAGGGGAAAGCAAATTTACACTGTTATACAAGTTATACACTCACTACTTCACATTGTGTAGCAAAGTGTAATTTCTTCAGTGTTGTCACATGAAAAGTTATAATAAAATATTTACAAAAATGTGAGGAGTGTACTTGCTTTTGTGAGATACTGTAGGTCAGTGAGAGTTTTAAAGCTCACTTTCTACATGCTAAAGATATCTAAATACTTAACGTGTATCTATGGCCAAAATGTTTTTTTTTAGTTTTACATAGCATGGTTGTAGGATTACAGTGAAGCCTAGTTGGAGAAATTAGGAAGCTTCCTGATGACGCTGTGGACAGCAAAATGCTTTGAGGCAGGGACATGGTACGTCTGAAGTCACTGGAGATCGAGATCCAGGACAGTGGAATGCACGCCGGTTTGTCATCTTGTTGGTGGGCAAGTGGTGGTCTGGAGTGAGATAATACACTGCTGGAAACTGCTAGTGCTGGCAAAGGCACTTTTACATGAGTGTAAAACTTTTTTTTACCTTCTGGTCGTATGGAAAGGAATAAACGGGTTGCACTATGAGTCTGTATTTGGTTTATCCTTGTATCTGAGAGTTCGTTGAAGGGGATACCAGGGTGTTTGCCTCATCGCTATCCATGCTTCAGGCTGCTACAAAGCGCTATCAGACCCACTTAAACCTGGGTCTAGGGATCTGATGAGTTACAGCACAATTGGGGTTGTGGTGTGAATACTCGGAAGAGCACTGGTTGGAGGCAGCAAGTCTTATTTGCATGAAGTGTGTGGAGCACTCTTTAAGGGAATCCAGATAAACGAATCCTGGCACTACTGATGGACTTTTTGTGTTTGCATAAATTAGTGGTATCATTATATGATTTATTAAAGATGTGTGTCACTTTATTTGATTATATTGTTTTTTGATGCACAGGGGGGATATTATAGGGAGATCGCTTATTGAAGGATTCACATGTGATCTTTGGGGGTTATATAAGCATCTAGCATTCACGTTTGGTTTGTTAGTTGGATTGCTTCACATACTGTCTGGTAAAAAAAAAAAATGTCCCCTGGAACAGGAAGGGAGGGGAAATATCTTGAACAGCAATAAAGAATAAAGATAAAATGTTTATGTAGGGAAATGTTAGAACCTATTTCAGCTTTTTTTGTGGTTTGTTTCCCTGGTGCATATTTCAAGTAAAGGAGAAAATGCATGAAGGACATCAGTGACACCTCCTGGGAATATATCTAACTGAGCAATTATATAAAAACACTCTTTTTATTATAATGTATAAAAAAAGATGGCATATTCATGAACATGAACATATATGACATAGAAGAAAAACACAGCAACACATGGAAACATACTGGAAGCATTCAAAATGATAAGAAAATTTGGATCTACGCGTTTCTCGGACAACACTGCTTTATTAGGACCTTGAAAGCTAAGAAGTCAAACACGGTGAACATAATTCTCAGTGTCCAAGGTCCTGAAGAAGTGGTGTTGTTCGCAAAATGCGTACACCCAAAATTTCCTATAATTTCAGATGCTTCTAATAGTTTTCCAAATGTTGCTGTGTCATTCTTTTATGTCATAGTTGGTCTGATTGAAAAAAAAAGTCCATTTAGTTTAACCAATAAAAGGAAAAAAAAATCATGGAATACCATATACACAATCCTATACCCACAGTTAATCCAGAGGAAAAAAAGCCAGCAAGACATGGTCCAATTTGCTCCAGTAGGGGAAAAAATCCTTCCTGATCACCGGAGAGGCAATCGGATATTCCCTGAATCAACTTTACCTATAAATGTCATATATATTGTGTTCATGAATATGCCACTCTGTTTTATACATTATGTAGCGGTCTCCCCGACCTCCAGAGGCCAGATGGTGACCTCCAGAGTCAGGGAGAACTTCCTCCTCAGGGTGCAGGTTACTACCGTAGGCAGAAAAAACAAGGGCCAGGGATAAATCCAAGGCAAATACCAAGCTCTACTTACCGGCCAGCTGCGACTAACCAAAATAACCTGTCTAACAGTATGCGTTTAAAAACAGGGGTTTAGTTGCACAAATTTGCAAATGCATGCTTAAGCTACAGGCCCCACCAAGTCACCCTGTGATCTGTAGTCCTATCTCTGACTTGTGAGAGACTCCACAGTGGAAGCACATGCATTCTAATAAGATAGGTGAAGGCAGATGGTCTGGAGGGGGCTCCACCCCACCTTAAAGGTGCAGGGGCACGTTGAACACCCAGCATATAGCACAGTGGCTGCAAAGATGTCAATGCGTTGCCTGACCAAAAATCAAACATACCAAACAATGACCACTGCCTACACCTATAACTGGCCATTGCAGCAAGGAGCATTGGAGGGCAACAAACAGAAAAAGCAAGGGCCAGGGATAAATCCAAGGCAAATACCAAGCTCTACTTACCGGCCAGCTGCGACTAACCAAATTAACCTGTCTAACAGTATGCGTTTAAAAACAGGGGTTTAGTTGCACAAATTTGCAAATGCATGCGTAAGCTACAGGCCCCGCCATGGCACCCTGTGATCTATAGTCCCATCTCTGACTTGTGAGAGACTCCACAGTGGAAGCACATGCATTCTAATAAGATAGGTGAAGGCAGATGGTCTGGAGGGGGCCCCACCCCTCCTTAAAGGTGCAGGGGCACATTGAACACCCAGCATATAGCACAGTGGCAGCAAAGATGTCAATGCGTTGCCTGACCAAAAATCAAACATACCAAACAATGACCACTGCCTACACCTATAACTGGCCATTGCAGCAAGGAGCATTGGAGGGCAACAAACAGAAAAAACAAGGGTCAGGGATAAATCCAAGGCAAATACCAAGCTCTACTTACCAGCCAGCTGTGGCTAACCATAATAACCTGTCTAACAGTATGCGTTTAAAAAAGTAGGCATAGTGGGTGTAGTGCAAGATGGAATGATGGGCACCAGTCACTTTTTAAAAAATGAACAAAGAGAGTTTTATTTCTCTTGACAAGAACAGGGGAGAGAGGGTTAGGGCTCAAGACACCCTTAGGCAAACGCAATAGCAAATTGGCAGACTCTGCAGACAAAAATAGGACTAGGCAGACAGCAATACAGAAAAGGGGCCTTTAAGCTGAATGCAGCAATCTGTATTTTGTAGCAACTGCTGTCTCCTATAGCAACATTTCACTCACAGTATCCCACTGTAGATCTTCAAGCTTTCCCCCAGCTACAGAACCTGCAGGACGTCTCAAGCTTCACTCACAGCCAATCGCTGTAGTCTTCAGGCTTAGCTCACAGTCTCTCACTAGACTTTTTGGACTCCCAGCTACCTGCTGGATCTCCTGATCTCTTCTCACAGCTAATCTGCTGTACTTATCTTCAAGCTTTACTTACAGCTACCCGCTGTACTCCTGGATGAGCCTCTACTGAAGCTTTCCCACTTACTTCACTGTGCCTGGCTAGTGAAGCGTCTGCTCTGGTACTCCTTCAGCACTCCATCCCTTCTGTACTTGCCACCGGTAACAGGAGCTGTTGTCCCTTTGTGGCAACTGCTTCTCCTTTACCTCCGGCACTGATCAGGCTCCCCTTGGGCTGAGCCTCTACACGTGGTTAGGCCTCAGGCTGAAGCCTGGGGCGGAAAGAACCATGATCACCTGACTCCTTCCGAATAAATAGACTATCCCAGCATGCTCAGGGGCCGAAGAAAGCTCCTCCTGATTAGCTGAGACAACATATTTACTCATAACTTGAATTCACTGTAATCTATCATTCCAATGCCAAAGGCAGTAGTGCCATTTATTGACAGAAGAGAGAGACAGCACACTAGACTCGGGCTTAGGACAGAAATCAGTGGATCAAAGACTACAAATTAGCAAGGCTAGTTACCACCTAGCCACAACAGATTATAAATGACGTTTCCAAAAAAAGAAGGCTAGTTATCACCTAACACAACTAAATTTGCTAGCAGCCCTGTTTAGGACAAGGGTGCTACGATTATAATAAGAAGAGTGTTTTATATTGTTTAATCGGATATATTCCCAGTGGGTGCTTCATGCATTTTCTCCTTTGTTTAAATGATATTGGACGATACCCCAGGTTATCATGTTAATAATGTTTATAGCTTGATAGTTCCCCCACTTTCTGCAACTTCCTAAAGTCCTTGTGCATATTTCCTCTCACTTCCTGTTTGGTGGGAAAATCTCCAATGGAGCCCTGGATGGCAGTAAAGCCTGAGAGAGGTTCTAATTCTTCCCCATTATATCCAAAACTAAAAAGAGATGTGAGTATAGATACATGTTAAAGTGGTAGTAAACCCTCCGATCATTTTTAGCCAAGGAAGCTGCCATCTAGGCCTCTGTTTAATCTACAACTGCCATGATGCTGCACATGTGATCAGCTATAACACCAGCCATTGGATGGTTTGACAGTTTGGTTTAGAGCACAACCAATGGGAGTGTTACATTTCCGGCACGTGCCGGAAATAGAACTGGTTTTTAAACTGTTAAATGGATGGGTTTACTACCGCTTTAAATGTCCATTAACTAGCTACAGGTTCACTTTAAGATCACTGGTAGGCTTGCGGTCTCTGTGCCCGCCCTCATTATAGCCATTCAGAGGAGGACAAGTGGTTTCTAATATTTGGAATTCATCCCCATCTGTCTGACTGTTAGAAGTTAAGTTACCCTTTTCAAGAAAGTTATTGTATGAAATGTGATTTGTGGTATATTGTATATAAAGCTGAGATGGAAATAGTGCTTAGCAGAGTTCCTCTTTAGGTCCTATTCAATCTAAACATGATGACAGTTTTCATTTCTCCCATTAATAACAAGCCTGTTGGACTCTTGGCTTTCTTTGCCTACCAATTCAACAAGAAAATACCCTACAAGGGATAAAAACACTAAAAAAGAAAAAAGGAACACTAAAATTCCATTAAAAGAAGCTCATGCGGAGTCTTCTCCGGCAATCAGAGCTCTGTCTTCAGGTGGTTAGCCTTCCTGAATAGGTTTGAAGAGGCCTAGCGCCAGGCTTTCCAACAGGTTACCTCATCATAACTCTCCCCTCTATTTCCAATCCAAAACCACTGCTGTTCAATTTGACATTTGCCCTGTGTGTTTTCATCACCTTGCTGGATTTTTTTCCTCTCTGACAGATCTAGAAGTCAGTCACTTGGAAAAGACAGACTGTTTCATGCCCCCTTTGACCCTGTAATTTGCATATAATTGCTGTCCAGCTGAGAGCCAGTTTAACCCTTTTCTGAGCTCAGTAGCAAAGAGCATTTCAGAAGGATATTGTTATTTATTGGTGGGTTATGCTGCTGTTATATTCCCACTGAATTATTATTTGAATTTTAATTGGCTGTTTAGATAATAAACTTTCTTTTTTTTATCTGCTCTTGCCTTGTTTGCTGAGTTCTCCTCTATAAGCATACTTAGGCACCCATTGAGTCCAGCTTTGCCCTACAGCAACTGCTGCTCCACTGCTTCGCACCAGGTCCTGCGTCACTATCTTCCCTACCTACGTCATCAGGGGGCCGGACATCTTTTTCTGGTTCTGTGGTGTGGCTCATGTGCAGAGGTTAGGTTGTCTAAATTCAGCCTCCTGGGATCTGTGGCAAAAGTATACCAGGAGCCTTCGGAAAGGCGAAAGTCCAGGGCTGGACAGATTATAAAAGGCGTTTCCAAAAAAAAATAAAACTGTCAGCAATTGTGAGTAAAGAGGTGGAATGGAGTGCTATGGTGGAAAGATGGTCTGTTTAGATTTTAACCCAAACACTAAAATCCCATATAAGCATTAATGTGTGTAATTTCAATTGTCATTTTCAATCTTTTTACAACTATAGCTTTCATTAAAATAATACCTGGTGATACTGCTATGATTGCTTGCTGGTTTGGAAGAATTGAACTCTTGTTTAGTGTTGTAAACTACTGTAGAAATGCAGACCAGCATGATTGGGGGGCGTCCGATCAGTGGCAAAAAAAATTACAACCCCTAGTTGTGTAGTAACGTGGCACTGCATTAATTAAAAGAGTGACTCCAGATAAACATCTATAATAATGTCAGAAAGTTAATTTGGTTTTATATAATGTTCCCAATTATAGCCTGAGTATAACTTTTAAGAAGACCTTCAGTAGCGAAGCACCTTTTAAACTCTCTGTGGATGGCAGTAGCATTGGTGCACTGGAGCAGGGAGATAAATAGACTGTAAAGAGACTTTCGGGGGCGAGTTGTGAATTCTTGGCTGGCAGAATCGGTCTAGGATTTGGTGTTCCCAGAACAACAGGCTACCTGTCATCAGAGGTATCCTCCTAAAGGATTAAAAATAAAAACACTGTTTAGGTGGGTACCCCCATGTATGATTCTATGTTATATTTTTCATCCAGAAAAGACCATCTCCCACACATTTTGATGAATGGAAAGTTAGATGAGTTGTCTCCTGTTCTGGTCAGTTTATTGGACACATTCTAGAATGCCGCCTCAAAAACCTTGGTGACCTTCAAATCAGCCTTCCTGGGATCAACGATAATATTTTTTAAAAAAATGTCATAGGTCAGTCTTTAAGCTTCTGTCAGACAACCATGAGTGATCGTTGTTGGCATTGCCAATGAACTTGCGGCACTCTATATGATATATTTTGGTCATGTCGAATTGAAACCTACTGGAAGATATTACACAATCTTTTACAAACACTGTTCGATTCTGGGTTTCCGTTTACACCTAAATTAATCCTACTGGAATTACCATCCTCCATTACCATACGCACGCTGTGTGGACGCCATTGATTTTTATGCTTTCTGTCCCGGTTTTTTCTTGTAAGTAGCATTTGTCTGGCGCAATAAAAAGATTTTTTTACAGTACTTCACTGTGAGGCTTTTCTGTCTCTCTAAGAATATTGGAGTGGGAATAGATCCATTGGATGATGTGGACTTATGAATAGAGGGGTTGGCGCAATTTTATTTGTATTCTATATTCCACTCAGTCCCCTAGGGGCTTGTAGGCAGAAGCAGCTCCTCTCCTCGTGAGAACTTATCATTAGTTCCTTTTTTTTAAAAGTTTTTTGTGTATACTGTCAGGAAATGACTGTTGTCTCTGGAACACGGGCCTGGAGGCCTGTGCGCGTGTGCGCCGGCATTGGCGCCAAACGGCCCATTTAAGCGGACAGCACCCTGCAACCAGTGCTGTCCATTCTACAGCGTTCCCAGTGTGTTCTGTGACTTTGCTTCCAAGACTTCCTGTACCTGTCACCCGGCTTGCCTAACCTTGTTTGAACTCTGCCTGCACTGACCCTTAGCTTGCCTACGACTCTTCTGCCCGATCCCTTTGTACTTCTGCTGCCTGTCTGTTAATGACCCTGCTGTACCCGACTACCCGCTTGCCTGCTTTTTCTGCACTGCACTTGCCCGCCTGCTACCAACCCAGCCTACATCACCAATCTTCTGCCTTGCATGAGCTCCTGGAGGAACCTCACAACATCATCTGCATTCCTTCCAGCCCTCGTGCTTCGGAACTTCCTGTCTTCTCTACCAGGGGTTCCCGAACCAGGGCCGAAAGAGAGGTTGCCCACTGCATAGTCAGACTCCATCACCAGGTACGTGACATATACACTCTCATCTGTAGCGCGGATTGGTTGTGCAATGAATTTGACTGTTGTTCTATGCCAGCCTTTCTCAACCTTTTTAACACGGAGGAACCCTTGAAATAGCTCTCCGGTCTCGGGGAAAAATGAGAAATCTACAACTCATGATACATTAGTGTGATGGTCAGTGGGAAGAATGCTCCTTACACTTGTGGTCATTGGAAAGAATTACCTTCTTACAGATAGCTAAAAAGATCAAAGGTGTCAGTGAGAGGCAGAAATTGCTCATTGTTTAAGGAACCCCTAGCAACCTCTGGAGGAACCCTAGAATCACTGTTCTATGCTAATGTAACTTTGATGCCCCTACTTTTCTGTATGAGGTTCTTCCAACTGATGTAATATGTACTGCTTATTGCCTTAAGGCAAGGGTGCCCAACCTTTTGAAGAGTGACTTGGTAACTGGTCGCAGGCCATAATGAGTGGAGCAGGCGAAGGACAGGTCCATGTCCACTCTGTATATGCAATGCAGAGACGGACACAGCCCGCTCTACGCTATGGGCCCTTCAATCCTATCCGCCCAAACAGAAAGGGATGAGTCCCCTTCTGTTTTTTTTTAGCAGATCAGATTGAAGGTAAACGGGTATAAACGGACATAAATCCGTTTACATCTGCCGCTTCATAGAGGTGAATGGAGGGTACGATTCGGTCTGCCAGAAAAATAGACAGGCAGACCTGATCGTGTGAAGGGCCCTAAGGCTGCCTTCCCACTGATGCGCTGCAGTTTACCTGCACTGCAGGTGCAGCGCACCTGTGGCTTTCCTGCAGGTTAGCTGCATTTTACCATAATTCTATTATAAGCAAGTTATAAGTAAGTGTGGAGCACTTTCTGAAAGTGCACAAAAGCCGCAGGTAATAACAAAAGTCTATAGTTTAGTGCAGGTAACTTGCATGTGCACTGCCCTGCACCTGCGGATCAGTTTGATAGCAGCCCAGCATAGCTAGTGTACCAGTGTAGAGAACAGATATGCCCATTGCTGCTTGATTTTAATTAAAAACGGACCCCATTCTTAACTTCTTCCTCAGGATTCCTGCAGGTATCAGTAGCTGCTGCTGTCCCCCAGGCAGGTATGGCTGGCGGCTGCTGCTGTCCCATAGGCAGGTGTGGCTGCTGCTGCTGTCCCCCATGGTGGGTATGGCTGGGCTGGCAGCTGCTGCTGTGCCCCAGGGCGGGTATGGATGGCGGCTGCTGCTGTCCCCCAGGGCGGGTATCGCTGCTGACTGTCCCAGGAGGTGAAGTGCATTCGGTATCACTCCCCATGCAACAGGAGCCGGCGCTATGCTGGAAGCATCGGCTCTGCTCTGTACTGCAGCCTAATGCTTCCTCTACTCACTGAAGCTCTGGGATGGCGAGTCCGGAACCCACGATCTGGGCTTGCTGACCCGCCGTCCCAGAGCAGGAGGTCACGGGCCACATTAGTGGGTGTGGGCCAGCAGTTGGGCACCCCTGCCTTATGGTTTACTTTGTAAACTTTGATTTTCTAATAAATTATTTATAAAAATAATTAAAAAAAAGCTTCTGCCAGAGCCAAATTTCCAAGACTGGGGGCCTGTAGGCACACAACCTTTGGCAGCCAAAGAAACCAGTCTCTGTCAGGATGAACTCTTTTGTATAGAATATTTCCTTGTCCTTATCCAGATTAGAATATTGTGTCATTTTAAATAATATAACATGAAATGACTGTATTTCTACCAATGATGGAGAAAAATGTGTTGTTTGCTGTGCCCTATGGAAAATCTGTCCCTGGCTATTACTAGATAATCTGTTCACATACAAGTGTAGAAAAGAAGTAGTAGTTACACAGTTGACACAGATGGACACAATTCTTCAGCAGGGTTGCTATTTTATTTTACCGCTCTGATAGTATGTTATTGGTCATATAATGATATATAATAGGTGAAACTACACTTTTACACTATATTATTACAGATGGCAGGAAGATTAATGTAGAATTTATAGGATTGGACAACCCACCCAATATTAACAAATTTGAGTGGGCACTGCAGGGGGAATCCAGTATTTCCAATTCCAGAGGTGACATTGCCACTACCTTGTGGCCAGGTGTCACTTTTTGGCATATTCCCAAGTTATTTATTTACTTTACAGAATAAAGACACTATTGCTTTTTCTTGGTGGCGCATATCTCAGAATTCTGGTGGGGTTCGCTCACTGGACCACCTCAAAAGGTAAAGAAGCCAACATGCGATTTTTCCTTCTACAGTCTCAGTTGTGTCTGGCCCTGCTGTGACTTGCAGTTCAAAAACTGTTAGAGAACCACAGTTTGACAAACTCTGCCCCAGGAAACGAAACAATCTGCAAATGGGCAAGTTGTTATATGCAGATTGCCATCTCCAGTTTCCAGAAGGGGCTATCACAATACAGCAGCCCAGAGACGGGTGAGTGAATCCCTGTGAAGCAGAAATAGAATGTACTGTGAAACTGAAAGGCACTACAGAGACACAAGTTATTATATTACTTCTGCTAGTACTGGCATCCCAGCAAGAATTCATTTGTTGCTGGTGTTGACATGGAGCACAATGCTTGTAACATCACACCAGCTAGATGAAATTGGTCACTGGAAGCCGAAAAGTTAACCCTGGCGATCTCCACACTCTTCTTTGGCCTGCCAATCACAGAACGAGCCTTATGGAAGCTGCCATAGCCAAGGAATGAAAAATGTACAAGGAACATTATATTGTCCAGAATTTGCAGAGAGCTTGTGTGTGGCCGTTACAGTTTTAAATATGTCAGAAATAATTACTTTCAGCTAAAGGACCCAGCATGACATGTCTTACTGCAAATGGAGCTTACGTAATAGATGGACATCTCTGTTACTGCCTTGTAAAAAAAAAAACAACTTTAATTTGTTAAATGAAGAATATCACCATATTATATATTATTTAGTTTGATTCTTCAGTGAAAGGTGTAAATTATACAGTTAGACTACAATGACATGTTTGTGTTTTAGTGTGTTAATAATAATGCTGCTTGCTGCATCTTTGGCCTAGCAAAACATACCTTCCGTAGGGCAATGTCAGGCTACTGATCCTGTTGCCAGCAATGGCATCTCTAAAAAGAGTAATCTCCTGATTCTGATGTGTCACTCCCTCAATGGCAGTAACACTGCCAAATTTTCTTTGTTAGGTCAGGAGTAATGTCATAAAAGTAGGTGAGAATTTTCTTGTCTATTGATCCTAATACTGGCAAATAGCCACCAGCGACAGGATTGCTAGTGTGGCATGGGCCATACGGAGAGCTTGTTTCCATCACTGAAGCACGCAAGTACAAAGCTTTGGTCCCCCAAAGAAACCCTCTCTGCAAAACTCACCTCTATTACACAAAACATTTTCTAGGTTTACTGATCCTTGCATGTCTGTTAATATTGTCCCAATGTTTAAACAAGATGCCTATACTTCCACCGATGCTTGAAAAATAATGTGCAAGTGGTTGTAAACCCTTACATATACCCAGTGAAGTGATTGGCCTCAGGTGATACAGAGATTAAGCTAATCCTTCTACATAAGTTGTACTTGTTTATCTGCAACACTCTGTCCTGTACACCCATTCAAAATACAGAGTATATACAGCTTGCTTGAGCTTTCAGAAAGCAGGGGGCAGGGAGCTGGTTACACAATGCAGAGCACAGTGAGAGCTGATAGCAAGAGGCTTGCTATGGGGGGGCACTTGGTGGGGGGGGAGGGAGGAGCCAGGACAGCCAGTGGGGGGCCCAAAAAGAAGAGGATTGGGGCTGCTTTGTGCAATAACTCTACACAGAACAGATAAGTATAATATGTTTATTTAACCCCTTCCTTACCGGGCACTTAAACCCCCCTCCTGCCCAGACCAATTTTTGGCTTTCAGCGCTGTCGCATTTTAATGACAATTGCGCGGTCGTGCGACGTTGTACCCAAATAAAATTTGCGTCCTTTTTTTCCCACAAATAGAGCTTTCTTTTGGTGGTATTTGATCACCTCTGCGTCATTTCTTATCGCCGCTATAAACAAAAAATGAGCGACAATTTTGCAAAAAAGAACAATATTTTTTACTTTTTGCTAAAGTACAAATCCATTAAAAAAAATTATTCATCGGTTTTGGCCGATATATGTTCTTCTACATATTTTTGGTAAAAAAAAAAATCGCAAACGGCGTATATTGATTGGTTTGTGCAAAAGTTATCGGGTCTACAAACTGGGAATTGATTTATGGCGTTTTTATTATTTTTATTTTTTTTACTAGTAATGGCGGCGATCTGCGATTTTTATCGGGACTGCGATATTGGGGCGGAAATGTCGGAC
>BLSH010400846.1:662815-674440 GCA_018402905.1 Glandirana rugosa
TCGTTTCACGTCATGGGTACCGTCGATTGGTCTAAGATGGACATGGTCACTACACTTAAGACTAACCGACATTACCCATATATAAAATTTCCGTTATCCCCCTACAGACAAAAAGTAAACGTTTTGTTGTTCTTTACATCAGTCTTAATTTTTTCTTTTTCTTTTTAGTCACGCTACCTTTACCTCTTACACCTACAAAACAACAGATCAAAGGTCTCAGATTTTTTAACTTATCCTAGTTATCGAGTAATATTACCTGGAACGAGCATTTTGATTGGGACACATGTTCGTGGAGTTTTTAGTGATTGATAACTCTACTATGAGATGCAAAAGAATTGCAAATTTCCTAGTCCAAGGTAAGAATGTTGTATTTTTTACTGCAATTTCGTTTTTATTTTTTAGATTTTAGTTAGTGATTTTTGAGGTGCTTGTACACAGGGTTAGTTTTACGAGCAAGGTCCATTATAATGAGCTATTGATCCTATTCAATTTTTTAGACTCTGGAAACTAGACAACAAAACATCCACATTCTCCATTTCCATCGCACTGATTTTTCTTTTTCTTTTTTAATTCTGACTACATTTCTTGTTGTTTTGCAAATGAAAAACAGACATCCCCCTATTGCCTTTAAAATATATACCCATTACAGCCAATCAGAATTCACATCACTGGTACAGGTAGAATCTGGTTAGCTGCCATGGGTACTGCACTTTGCTCCAGGCAGAGTTTTAGACCATCATCTTGAAATTATTCCAAAAAGCTAGCAAGCGATGCCGGTACTCCTGTGGTCTGCTGATACAATCTTTCCTACTACACTCAAGGGGAGATTAGTGCCCCAAAATTATTTATACGGTGTGGTAATCTCTCCCACTGTAAAGCCATCTTAAAGATCCATAAACACACATAAAAAGTGTTTACCATAATGGGAGACTTTCCATTTTCACTGTACAAACAGAAAATCTACAAAGTCAAACAATAATGTTTTATTTCCATAAAATACATCAAAATGAGTAAATGAGAAACTGAAATCATAATACATTATATAATGTCACGGTAACACCTCCCATATGTCCTGTACATTTTCCTCCACCCCTTGCAGAAAGACGTCCTATGTGCCGTGATGTCTCTGTACAGATGTACAATATGTACAGTAACAATAAGTGCAAAGCTGTGTAAAGCAGTCTATTAAAAAGAAAAAAAAAACACGCACATGCTCTCTTTAGGAAACAAGGATACATTCTATGTGCTGAATTAAGCAAATAAATCTCTTCTGTGCAAACAGGTGATTTGTCTTTTAACAAATAATAATATTAAAATGGGACAAGCGGCAGACAACCCTACATGCAGTTGACCAGAGAGATACTTTACTTTGCTGCGTCTTTAAATACTATATTACCGAGGCTGCTGGATCTCCATTACACTGAAGCTGCAGTTTTGACCTGAGACGTCACCTCAGGAGACCTAAACTTTGGCAAATAGAGACCAAACTTGTTTTCTATCCCTGCGAATGTAGCAGTGGCCAGTCTGTATCCTCCTATATGGTCTGGATGTGCCGGGGGAAGGTTGGAGATTCTGGTCTTTGGTGAAGGCTCTGACCCCAAAGGCTTGCTGCAAGGTGAAAAATACAAGTCTTCATCAATGAACAGGCTCACATTGTGCCATCTGATTACAACGTGAGGCTCAAAACATAAACCAATCAGTTAGCTACGTGTTACAAAGCTGTTTATTTTTTTGAACGGGCTAAGCTCACAGAGTCCTTTATGTGACTTTCACAGCAGCTCCTGCATGGAAGATTTAGAACAGAGGAGAGCTGATTGGTTCAGACAGTTTTTAAGGATGTGAACAGGAGGCTAGAATATCAAGCAGTTGGTTAAAATACGCTATTTATCCATCTACATTTACACACTCAATATGTCTGTGTGGGACTGCTGAATAAATAAGAAGAAAGAAGGATTTGCTGGTAAGAGTTATGAAAAATCAGCTTGAGTCTCAACTATATAGTAACAAAAAGTGATAACCTACAAAACACATCCACCTTGTCAACAGCAGCAGAGCCCCACAGAGTGTATCTAAAGATAAACTTTTTTTATATTTTGGATACAGTGGAAAATGTGTAAAACCCCTCTCAGTTTCTTGTGTTTCCCTTCACTTCCTCTCCTGGTGATAGAACAAGTAATGAAAGGGAAATTTCTGCAAAGTGAAGGAAACGCCATGTTAGACTGATGTTACCCGCACAAGTATTCCCATTGGAAAATGTCCTCTCCTAATGGGGACACAGATAGAAATAAATACCTGAGCGTAGTTCTAACCCCTCACCATTACATCCAAAACTAAACACAAAATATAAATTTATTTTAAAGAGATGCTGTTGCCTTACCTATGCAAAATCCATAGTGTCTCTGTAAAGGGCATCCTTTGACCCCCTTATACTCATTTTACCTCCACTCACATGCAGCTCCTTACTCCTCTGCAGCCAGAGTGGAGAATGGCTGGGTTGGCAACATGGAGGAGCGGCGGTGTTCCCCAGTCATGTGACATGCTCTGGTCCAGCAAGTGGCTGCTATAGGCTTTGAGCATCACCCACAGGGGAGCAAGTCACATGCCCCTCCATACCCAAAAGTGCCATTACTGACTGTGGAGGGACAAGGAACTGAATGGAACTCAGGTCAAGAGAGTATATGGGGTCCTGGGGAAAAATAATAGTGTCTCTTTAAAGTAGTGAAAAATGGAAATGCGCTGGACCAGTAGGGTTATCTCATTGGTATTGCTATCTGATGTTGAAGTAAATGATCTGGTTCCTGGGCAGGCATCTTTTACACCCCACAGGATCTCCACAATCTCCTTTGCTTGTAATGTAATGTAACAGAGATTGAAACTGAAGCATCACACCACTGCTAAGTGGTCCAGATACAACTTTATTCCAATAAAAGTCAGGTGGACAATCCAAAAAGTAGCCAATGTGTTTCGGGGGTCCAAAGATGCTTCCTCCATCAGGGCCTGATTAACAACAAAGTGAGTAGACTGGACCCTTTAATGATTTTTTTTTCCACTCTGACTGCAAGCACAGACCTTGTCAGCAGCTAGTTTGGTAGCTTTAAAGCAGTGCATTGCTAAGATCACCAGACAGCTGACTTATGGGTAAGTATGTAAGGCAAATGGGCAGCACAGTGTGATTAAATTTGATATTACTACAAAGAGAGGTCACAATACAAAGCTATGTTTTCCTTTTAAAAGCATTTAACTCTTAGAGGAGAATTCACGCAAGGTCTGTGTTATCTGCCATTTCCATCTAATGAGGTTGGTGACTTAGAAACAAGGTTGCTTTTAAATTTTAACAAATGTCAACTTTTGGCTGACTTACTTGAAATGACAGAAGAAGTGAAGATTTTTTTTGTTTTTTCTTGGAAGAACCAAAAATCTTGGCCTTGTGCATAAGTGTGTTTAGGAAGAATTGGATGCATTAAAGGAAAAATCTGATTGGCTGCTCTAATCAGCAAGAAAACATTTATTGATGATGGCTGTCTTTGCTCATTAACAAGTACAATACCGATCCCACTGGGTTACATGGCTTATTGCAGCTCTCCTACTTTGGTTGTAATGAACAATTTACTGTTTGAGCTCTATGTTCATTTGTATGGAGCAGAGACCATACAGAAAAAATGGGTTTAGTTAAAGAACTGAGTTTCAATTTAAGATGTGTTCAGCTAAATGATATAGTTTTTTCTCCGCTTGTGAATTGATATCATTCTGCAGAAGAATCCAGACTTTCACAGACATGCCTTCCGTGTCAAATGTCTAGAATGAAATCACCAGAGGACCGGAAAGAGAAAATTTGTTCTATAATAAGCTCAGGCAGGCTGCAGCATCAGGCTGACTAGAATTTCAGCAGATCCCCATGCTGCTCTATATAAAAACAACATATACATACAGAGAATAAAATACTTACACTCCTCCAAAATCAACATACAGCCATCTCTGCAGCAGCTCATAGGTAACCAGTGTAACACCAAATTGGGGGGAAGATCGGAACACTCGAGCTGTGGGAACATCAAATGCCATTATTAACTATATTTATCATGGGTGGTTATAGCGTGGTCTTAAAGCATAAGACATGCTTCTTCACTTTTACATTTCTAGCAGAAATGTGTGGATTAAAATGAATCCATAACATATTTTCAGTGGGTAGATATTGTTAAGATAACATCTATCTGAAAGAAATTATGTACAATTCCATTGATGGCCAGCATCAACACTAATGCCTGCCTGTCATGCTGTTTCTTTATCTCCAAAACTTTATGAAGTACAGACATGGAACAAGTATAAAGCTTGGGAGTTATGACTTAACTCTGAAATTCACTGTGAAATTACTGATGCAAAAGACAGCCAGGTAAGTAATTTTTTTAAAAGGTGTTCAACTCTACCCCATGTAGACGAGAGGTATGGTCAGCCACCACTCATCAAATTAGATGACCTTTATAAAACGGTCATGTACACCTATCATGTCTACAAATCAAATAAAATGTTTTATGTTATTTGCATCTTTCAATAAAATCAACTGAGGAGAGCAAAGGATATGCCTCACTCATACAGTTTATAATAGAAAAAAAACAAATATACACAAATGGAAGGAGCGCCAGACCAAAGGATAAAAGAGCCCTATTTAAATCATTACTTTGTACTAAAAAAATGGCGAATGCATTTTGGAGGTCAGCGAAGAACCTTGAATGAACGCAAAATAGAGCTTTCCCCTGAGAATCTGAGCAGGGAAGCTGGGTTGCTGGATCAGGAGAGTTACTGGCCAGTAGTACCTGTGTGAGCTCAAGCAGTGTTATAGCTAGTACAGACATGGCCGACCAGTAACTTTCCTTATCCAGCAATTAGCTTCCCTGCACAGATTCACACAGGAGAGCTCTATTTTGTGTTCATTCATTACTATTTTAACTGAAGCCCTGGCAGGGAGTTTCTCAGACCCCCGAAATGCGCTGGCTGATTTCGGACACTTTTATCCTTTGGTCTGGCACTTCTTTTATTTCTGCATGTTTTTTTTCTCTGGTAACCTGCTGGGGTACCCACTGTAGTGTAGCCCTGTGTAGCCAAACTTGAGCTAGTGAGCTCTTCAAATGTTTTTGCCCTTTGTATGAACTCACATCAAAGTCCCATCACCTCTTGGATGATTTTTTTCTACATGTTTATTTTATTTCTTTTTTTTTTAAACTCTTTTTATTGAAAAAGAAATATAAAAAATATATATTTTATTTCTTTTAATCAGCCTGAGCAGATAGACTTGCACAGTGACAGGGGAATAGCTGCACCATCCCTGCATAGCATTACCAGGAGGAAGTTGAGCCTTCATATGTAATAAACATATATGGCTTGTACAAATATATTACCTATATTATTTTAACATTAACATGCATTGAAAACATCATCTACATTAAGCTGGCTGAATATATGTGTGGTAACTCTAAAGCATTTAAAAAGGTTCTCTCCCTTTAAGCCAGTCATACAAAAAGGCATTGCTTCCTTGTGATTATCTATCTATATACAGAATAAAAGGATTAAAACATGGTACATTTATTAAGCATTCCATAATTCTTATAAAAAGTAGTCTTTCAAATGTGTGTGCACTCTACAAGTCTATTTCCATTAACTTATGTATGTACATAATTAGAATCTTTACAAGTCGTTTGCTTGCAAAAAATGTGTCTTCTAGCTCATAAAAAAAACCTCAATATTTCCAATTAAAGGGGGTCCAAACCTAAAAAAGAAGAGCTTTACCCTTTTATTTTTACCTGGTAATCCTGATAATAACACGCTTCCTGCCCTAGGATGGCTATAATCCCTTCAATGTATCTATGAAAGGAGCCAAGGATGCCACCCAGGATGGACTTCAACAGGTCTGCCTCTGTTCATCTCAGTTACAAGGGAGGGATGAGATTAGTAGTGTACACATAAAAGATAACATTGTTTTTGTTTCATGTTCATCTCACATGAAGTGGCCAGGACATTGCATTTCTGCCAAGAACGATAGGTATTTTATGTACTTTCTAAAAATGTTCTTAGTCTGAAAAATCGAACAAATGCATCTACCATTTCTAAAAACTGATAAGCAGCAATATATTCAATTTCTGTTCTTCGGTTTACGTTTTTTGTGAAAAAGTAAGTACATCCAATGTAAATTTCCTGTTTAGATATGTTGAAAAAGTCAACAAACACTGGATATTGATTTAAATAGTGCCTACAGATAAAGATGATATACTTGAACAAATGACACATAAAAAACACATGGTGTATTCATTTTCATGATCCAAGTTAACAAAAATTCACACTTGTTATATGGAAAGAGTAAGTACACCTCTGCATTTACCACCACTTAAAATCCAACAAATTGGAATCCGGTATTCCAGATAAGGTGCCAATGATTAAAAGTTCATTAAGGAGTATGCAGGCAGATCCTGTCTTATTTAAACCTCACACTAGGGCAGTGGTTCTCAACTCCGGTCCTCGGGACCCCCCAACAGGCCAGGTTTGCAGGATAACTGAAATACATCACAGGTGATATAATTTGCTGTTCAGTGATTGCAGTGTTCTAGTCTGCATCTCCCCAAGGTAATACTTAAAATCTGGCCTGTTGGTGGGTCCCGAGGACCGGAGTTGAGAACCACTGCACTAGGGTGTGATATTCTCTTTGCAGTTTACATGTGTGGTGACAACATGGTAATATCAAAAAATCTCTAAGGCCCTCAGAAAGCTGGTCATGGATGCCTATGAGTCTGGTAAAGAAAAAAAAAAAATCACCAAATGTTGTGAAATCGATCATTCCACTGTAAGGAAAATATTCTACAAGTGGTTTAGATTTCAAACAACTACTAATTTATCCAGCGACTGGTCGGCCCAGCAAATTCAACCCAAGAGCTGATGATCTGATGCTAAATAAATCTCTAAGAACACCAAAATGACATTGTTGTATCTCTTGCAACATTTGGCGTCAAAGTGCATTCATCTACAATCACAAAACACTGCACCTATTCAACCTGCATTGGAGGGGTGTCAAGAAAAAGCCTTTGCAATCCATAAAGAACTTTAGAGCAAGATTACAGTTTGCCATTAAACATATAGGCAAAGACCACACCTTCTGGGACAGCTAAAGACTCCAGCCTAAGTGATGTAGTTTGTGCTTTCTCTTTGATGGAGTTGTTTGCTCACAGTAACAATAAACATGTTTGATGGAAAATGTAGACACCACATTGGAATTAGAACCTCATAACAATTGTGAAGTATGGTGGTTTGGGGTTGCTTTGTCGCTAGGTCCTGGGCAGTTCACAGTCCAAGTCAACTATACAATCTGCAAAATATCTAAGTGTGCTTGATAAGAATGTAAAGCCATCTGTCTGAAAGTTGAGGTTGATACTGAAATGCGTCATTTAACACAATAATGATCCAAAGTGTAACAGCAAATCCACCAAGGAATGGCTAAAAAAAAAATTCATGCAATGGAACCCACCGACATCTGACAAATGAAGGGGTTTTGTATGGAAAGGTGGTTAAAAATTTTGATGTCAAAGACTGGTGGGCAGTTATACATAATTCCAACAAAAAGTAATTTCTACTGCAGGGGCATTACAGGCTTTTGATGCCAAGAGTGTACTTACTTCTTCCACAGTACACCATTACATCTATTGATATTTTTGTTCAATTGAATGATTAAAAATGCAATGTTTTCTTATATTCTTATTCAAGCATATCACCTTATATCACCCAAAGTACTGTTTGAAAAAAGATCTAATGTTTGTTCATATACGTTGAAAAGGTCAGCAATTTCCATGAGGTATACTTAATATTTCTCAAGATTGCAGTTAATCTTTTAGTTTAGCTGGGCTCAACCCAGATCTTTTATTGCCATCTTCTCCTGAAAACTCAGTATGTCTTAGGCTCAGAAGATATCTAGGTGGCTGCCATATTACTGTAGTAAATACTGCTTAATATAGTCTTTAATAATCCTTAAAACATAATTTGTGATCGGTTGCACCAGCTTATTGCTCTTTTAACATTTTCTTCTGCACCTTCTTCATTTTATTTGCCTGACAAAGAGTGTTTTTTTATGAAATCTCCTCATCCAATAACTAACATAATAATGCTAACAGTACCTCCGGCTCCTTTCCAGAAAGCTCTTCCTCCTTCTTCTCTAAGGATTTTCCTAAAGCAGTCAATAACACCAGAATACGTAGTTTGGCCGGCTCGCGCTGCCACTTGCAGTCTTGTCTTGATGACATCAGCAGGGGTTACTAAGGACGCTGCGGGTACACCTGTATAAAGACAAGTGATATACACATATAAAGGAATCATACTTATCTTCACAGGAAAAAAAAAATAAAATGCATCAGATAATTAAATTGTTCAGACTGTGGTAACTCTTCTCAGAATTCAATAGAAATGTTCTAGAATAGAATGTGCTATTTTGAGATCCATGGAATATAAAAATGTGCCTAAAGCTCATTGAAGATTTCTTGAGTTTGAGTTGTACAGGAACACTTAGTACAAGAATGGGTGACTGGTCCAAGAGGGGGCCGTTTAGTTCAAAAGGCAAAAAATAGTCAATATCCTATAACCATTTAAAAAACTTTGGATATTTCACAAAAGCAGAACAATTTTGCTCTTGAAACCCCACAAGTCGTTCTAGTTTGTAATAATCAGAAAAACAGTCTACCACCAATTCATCAGTTTTCCCAGTTCTGCTCACAAAGAATCTAAAATATTCAGAATCTACTTTTCTGAAATACACAACACTCTTTACAAATCCAACTACAAAGCCAACTTTTATCTCCTTAGCTTGGGAAACTGGGAACATAAAAAACAAAAGGCTCTCAGCATGGACACAGCAACACCATTAAAATAAATCTTCTTACAGGAATTATGTAGCTATTTTGCCCAAATCCTATTCCAGTCATACCTAAACAACTTTCAAAATTTGGTTCTTTATCAAGTAGAAAAACCTTTTCAGAAATCTTGTATGATTCCAGATGCAGAGGGCTTGGGAGTACCACATCCAACGTAAGCCCAACTTTTCATAATTCTTTATTGTGTTACATGTTACAACCTTAGCATTTTTAAGCTGAATAAACAAGTAACATAAGAGCATTTACTGTACCATTGCATAAAACTCAGTAGAATTTGATGTTTACCCATCTGCAGTCTACTTACCATATACCAAGTCAGAAAAATCCCCAATCCCCAAATCTGACATTGTCATTTTACACAACAGATTAAGATTTGCACCTACTGTAATAGCCCAAAACAGATCGGGGACAGTATAAATGATAGATAACTTTTTATTTAGAACATTGGGACGGCTCTGTGCCAAACATATTTAAGTTAAAGAATAAGACAACTTAAATTTTATTTTAACTTCAAAGCGATTTGAAAAAGGAATCAAAATGTGCAGACCTGGCATTTGTACGTCGTACATTAATAAGTTGGGAGAACCAAGAATCAAAGTACATTATAGGTTGCTGTAGCCAATCATTAAGGTAAACTAAAGCTTAGAAGAAAAAGTATATTTACTCAAAAAGCAGTTTACAGAGACACCGTTATTCCTGCAAAAAGTAAACACATACCCAACAATGTAGTGCAGTAATAATACTTACCATTACCAAAAAAAGTTGACTCAAACTTTTGCTTTCTTGCATAGCTAGGGGAAGTGTCAGAATCTCACCATTGCCCAATTTGGCCCCCTCCTTGCTGTTAAGTCACTATCACTACAGGGACACACTAGTGTTATAGTGGATAGGGGAGCACATCGGGCAAACACAGACAACCGTCACACTGGGAACGGTCAGCTCCCGAAGATTCTACCTGGAGTCTACCTAGTGTATACCATATTGCTGTATGTATTTGAACTTTTTGCAAGAATGAGTGTCTTTTCAAAGCATTTCCAACTGGATGACCATCATAATATTGATTGGTTTATCTCATTATTTCTGTTATTCTGTTGATGGTTTGGATGTCTGACTAAAAGCTATGCCAATATAATTTTACAGTAGATAGATTTTCTGTGTCATCAAAAGGGAACCTAAAATCTATCTAACCCAAGCACACTGGAATAAAAGTCTTGAACATTGTGGTTAGAACCTTTACCAACACTGATCTTATGAAGGTGGAACAAAAGTACTTGGTGGTATATGATTTTAAAACTGCAATATTGATTTCTTCTGTATAGCCCAATTGCTTTTGGGGATGAAAAGAAAAAGCGAAGCTATACTATTTTTGGTGCTCAAAATTAGCCATTTTAGTTTGGTCTTCATCTCACTACTTCTGCCTGTCCTTAGGAACATTTAAGCCTAAGGCCTGGTTCACAATATTGCAAGTCTACGGGCTAGGTTTATGCAGGCACAGCAGCATATTCATTTGAATGGGCTGCTGGACTGCGTTTCATGCAGTAAAAATGTCTTGCTCCTCAGTGAACATTAGAAAATGTATTACATTTTGTATTCCTCAATTAAACAAGCCTGATGCTGGCATAAGTCAACTTTTAATTTTCAGTAAATAAAAACAATCCTGTATAACAAGGATACCTAAAGAACTATTAACAAGAACCACATACAAACAACAATTATAAAAATGTACGAGGACCTTCCCAAATATAGTTCCTTGCTGCAATTGAATATATTAAAGATCTCAAGAAAAAGGACTTATCAGCCAACCTCTCCACCTCTCTCACCCTCCATCTTTCTTTTATGCCCAGACTTTTTTCTCTTACCTCCCTTTTCTATCATTCAGTCATACATTTTTATTTCTTTTCATTGCCTTAATTATAGCTACAATGCCGGTTTATGCTTTCACCTCTTTTAAATAACAGCACTTTCAGAAAACAGCAATTTATCGACCAAAGCAAACCTATTTCGTGGTTGGCTTACACTTAAATTGGCTTGTATACTTAATGTTGAATGAACAAACAGAACAAACAACACCATACAATTGTTTGTCTCTATAAATTATTTTGTGTTTACTTTCAACAGAAACAATGAGAATCGAAACTTTGCAGTAAAAAGTTGCTGTATGACATCTGCGTTAAATAAAAATATGAGAAGGACTCTTGCGCTCTGTATGTGTCTTACAATAGTCAACATTTCAATAACCTTTTCTTTATTGTAAAGATGCACAGTTTAAAACATATTTTTTTGCAGCGCTAAAAATGTCTCCAAATACAATAAGTGAATTTACAATATCAATTATTCAATATTTCAACATTTTCTTTAAATGGATACCAGCCTAATCCAGGAAACACCAGGGCTAGTCTGTTTTCAGTATGTTTTTACTTGTGGGAGGAAAGGAAATACAAACTCATGAAGATTGTGTTCTCAATGGGACGTGAATTCAGGGCCCCAGTGCTGAAAGGCAAAAGAAGCACCAAAAGCCCAGACCAGGGATATTGTATTAAAATTAACGGAGTTCCAATCAGTAACATTTTCTTCCAACAGAGGTCTGAATTGCATGTTTGTGCAAAGGCTCAGATCCTTTCCCTCACAACCCCCTTTATTCACAGCAGTGTCCTCAACCCCCTTTCAAATCTTCACCCCCCCCCCCACAGTACTGTCCTCTGCCCCTTCACATCAAATCATCCCCCCC
>BLSH010400846.1:691094-707977 GCA_018402905.1 Glandirana rugosa
GGAGTGGCAAGAGTACTAGTAACTTTAAGGTACTCCACTCTGGGACGTACCTCGGGGTCTAGCTCCCTCTAACTGTCAATAAAACACAAAGAAGGTAAACGCTTATTAATGTAATTGACAACAGTGGGAGAGTGGCTCGACGAAGCGTAACCAGAACATCGGGTAAGGTCGGAACACTTCCAGATGTAAGACAGGGACTGTAGGAACCTGTCGAGAAACCAGAACCGGTACCCCCTTTCTAACCTAAGATTTACTAACTGACGAAGTCACCTGTCCACAGAAAATAAGTCCATTGTTCGACTCTAATCCTCGTAAGGGAATGGCGCGCGATCGCGCATTATCCTGAGGACGTCAATAGACGTCCAGTCAGGATAATGAACCCCCCGCCCGGACGTCATTTGTCAATGCGCCGGGCGGGAAGTGGTTAAGGGAATGCTCCTAATCTCAGCTTGTTACCTGAATAAAAGACACCTGTCCACTGAAGCAGTCAATCATTTAGAATCCAATCTTTCCCCCATGGCCAAGACCAAAGAGCTGTCCAAGGATGTCAGGGACAGAATGTAGACCTTCACAAGGCTGGAATGGGCTACAAGACCAATGCGAAGCAGCTCGGTGAGAGGGTGACAACAGTTAATGTAATTATTCGCAAATGGAAGAAACACAAAATAACTGTCAATCTCCCTCGATCTGGGGCTCCATGCAGGGTCTCACCTCATGGAATTTCAATGATCATGAGAACGGTGAGGAATCAGCCCAGAACTACATGGGAGACTCTTGTCAATGAACTCAAGGCAGCTGGGACCATAGTCACCAAGAAAACAATTAGTAACACACTACGCCGTGAAGGACTGAAATCCTGTAGCACCCACAAGGTCCCACTGCTCAAGAAAACACATGTACAGGTCTGTCTGAAGTTTGCTAATGAACATCTGAATGATTCAGGAGGAGAAAGGGATGAAAGTGTTGTGGTCAGATGAGACCAAAATCAAGCTCTTTGGCATCAACTCAACTCGCCGTGTTTGGAGGAGGAAGAATGCTGCCTATGACCCCAAGAACACCATCCCCACCGTCAAACATGGAGATGGAAACATTATGCTTTGGGGGTGTGTTTCTGCTAAGGGGACAACCAGTCTCCGAAGGGAGGGGATCATGCTCTGCTTCAGTATGTCACAGTACATGTTGGCATTCATGGTTCCCTCAATGAACTGTCGCTCCCCAGTGCCGGCAGCACTCATGCAGCCCCAGACCATGACACTCCCACCACCATGCTTGACTGTAGGCAAGACACACTTGTCTTTGTACTGCTCACCTGGTTGTTGCCACACAAGCTATATGAACCAAATACGTTTATCTTAGTCTCATCAGATGACAAAACATGGTTCCAATAATCCCTGTCCTTAATCTGCTTGCCTTCAGTAAACTGTTTGCGGGCTTTCTTGTGCATCATCTTTAGAAGAGGCTTCCTTCTGGGATGACAGCCATGCAGACCATTTGGTGCAGTGTGCGGCGTATGGTCTGAGCACTGACAGGCTGACCCCCCCCACCCTTGCAACCTCTGCAGCAATGCTGGCAGCACTCAATAGTCTTTTTCCCAAAGACAACCTCTGGATATGGCGCTGAGCACATGCACTCAACCTCTTTGGTCGACCGTGGCGAGACCTGCTCTGAGTGGAACCTGTCTTGTTAAACCGCTGTATGGTCTTGGTATGGCTACTGTGCTGCAGCTCAGTTTCAGGGTCTTGCCAATATTCTTTATAGCCTAGACCATCTTTATGTAGAGCAACAATTCTTTTTATTCAGATCCTCAGAGAGTTCTCTGCCATGAGCTGCCATGTTGTACTTCCAGTGACCAGTATGAGAGAGTGAGAGTGATAACACCAAATTTAACACACCTGCTCCCCATTCACACCTGAGATCTTGTAAAACGAATGAGTCGCATGACTCCAGGGAGGGAAAATTACTAATTGGGCCCAATTTGGACATTTTCACCTAGTGGTGTACTCACTTTTGTTGCCAGCGGTTTAGACATTAATGGCTGTGTGTTGAGTTATTTTGAGGGGATAGCAAATTTACAACGTTATACAAGCTGTGCACTCACTACTTTACATTGTAGCCAAGTGTCATTTCTTCAGTGTTGTCACACGGGAAGATAGAATAAAATATTTACAAAAATATGAGGGGTGTACTCACTTTTGTGAGATACTGTATGTGGAGGGAGCTGAAGGTTCAAGTTACCAAACATCAGCCTCAAAACCTTAATGACTTGGAGAGGATCTACAAAGAGGAGTGGGACAAAATCCCTCCTGAGATGTGTGCAATCCTGGTGGCCAACTACAAGAAACGTCTGACCCCTGTGATTGCCAACAACGGTTTTGCCACCAAGTACTAAGTCATGTTTTGTCAAGGGGTCAAATACTTATTTCACTCATTAAAATGCATATCAATTTATAACTTTTTTGAAATGTGTTTTTCTGGATTTTTTGTTATTCTATCCCTCACTGTTAAAATAAACCTACCATTAAAATTATAGACTGATAATTTCTTTGTCATTGGGCAAACGTACAAAATCATGAGGGGATCAAATATTTTTTTCTCTCACTGTATTAGTTTACTTTTCATATATCCATCATTATTTCTTGCACCTTCTATTCCGTCCAACTTGTCCTCTTTATTAGTTTGGATTATTCTGATTGTACATCTCAAGTTGCACTTATTCATGTATAGTCCTTATTCATGCTTCCACTATTTACTGTGTTCATAGTGATTTTCTATGGCCTAACCAGACTGGTCTACTTCTTATGTTGATTGATTATTAAGTTATATGTAATTTGTAGCATAACTGCTCTCTGAACCCTTTTTTAAGCACTCATGTATTCTTTTGCTGTCAGTATGTAACACTATTCTTCCCACACTCAGTAACTCCTGAATATTTGCTTTCCTGTGATTTGTACTAACTGCTCTTGGGAAACTTAACGTAAATGAAAGACCGTAATGAGAGAAGTAGTGTTCTTAATACACGTCTGACTTTCTGTCTAGAATTCCCATTGAAGAAAAATGTCAGGTGTCACTTTGGTGCCTAACATGGTATCAGACATGGCAAAGTTACATAATTCTTCAAAGATGGCACCATGGTTATCAGGGCCTCTTTGTTCTTTCAGCATAATAAAATTCACGTCCAATGCAGAAGGTGCTGTGCACTGCTTGGCAACTCAGTGATCACATTTCTATAGAAGGAAGAGTGCTAGAGACCCCCTCTAAGGCCTCATACACACGGGCGTATATAAAATAATAAACAAAACGTCGGGCCCGACGTCAAGGAGATAAAGTCGACGTTTTTCGGCGTTATGCATTGGCGTTTTTGAGCGCTAGTGAGCGTCGGCGTCAATAGACGTTTTTTAAAAAAAAATCATTCCTCTGCTATTTTTCAACCTAAAAACGTCGGCGTCAAAAAACGCCGGAAAACGCCGGTACAATATTAGGTGGCGTTTGTTGGCGTCTCGTGGCGTTTTGCGGCGCTTTTTGACGTCGTTGCAGCCAAGGAACGCGCTGGTCGTGGGTTCTCTGATACGCCGACGCCATCTACAGCTCAAAAACGCCGACGTATTTTATGTGGCCATTGACTAACATGGGGAGCAGCTAAAAAACGTCAGTAGACGCCGGCGTCAAAATACGCCCGTGTGTATGAGGCCTAAAGCTGTAATTGACTCCTGTAAGTTAACAGGAACATTGTGAGAACACACGGAAGACTTAACTAGTTGGGTGACTGGTGCTCACTAGTAGTCCCACAAGCAGGCTAGAGGTTGGAAAACACACATGAAGCTGCATATCTAATTATTAGTGTTACATTCTTGATATACACTCACTGGCCACTTTATTAGGTACACCTGTTCAACTGCTTCGTAACACAAACTGCTAAACAGCCAATTACACGTCAGCAATTCAATGCATTTAGGCATCTAAACGTGGTGAAGACAACTTGCTGAAGTTCAAACTGAGCATCAGAATGGGGAAGAAAGGGGATTTAAGTGACTTTGAACGTGGCATGGTTGTTGGTGCCAGAAGGGCTGGTATTTAAAAAACTGCTGATCTGCTCGGATTTTCATGCACAACCATTTCTAGGATTTACGGAGAATGGTCCGAAAAAGAGAAAATATCCAGTGAGTGGCAGTTGTGTGGACTAAAATGCCTTGTTGATGTCAGAGGTCAGAGGAGAATGGGCAGACTGGCTTGAGATGATAGAAAGGCAACAGAAACAAAATAACCACTCGTTACAACCAAGGTATGCAGAATACCATCTCTGAACGCACAAAACATCAATCCTTGAAGCAGATGAGCTACAGCAGCAGAAGACCACACCGGGAGCCACTCCTGTCAGCTAAGAACAGGAAACTGAGGCTACAATTTGCACAGACTACCTTGTATCAACGCTTCAGGCTGGTGGGGGTTTAATGGTGTGGGGGGGATATTTTCTTGGCACACTTTGGGCCCCTTAGTACCAATTTAGCATCTTATAAACACCACATCCTACCTGAGTATTGTTGCTGACCATGTCCATCCCTTTATGACTACAGTGTACCCATCTTCTGATGGCTCCTTCCAGCAGGATAATGCACCATGTCACAAAGCTCAAATCATCTCACTGCTGGTTTCTTGAACAAGACAATGAGGTCACTGTACTCCAATGGCCTCCACAGTCACCAGATCTCAATCCAATAGAGTACCTTTGGGATGTGGTGGAACAGAAGATTCGCATCATGGATGTGCAGCTGACAAATCTGAAGCAACTGCCTGATGCAATCATGGTAATATGGACAAAAATCTCAGAGAAATGTTTCCAACACTTTGTTGAATCTATGCCATGAAGAATTAAGGCCGTTCTGGAGGCAAAAGGGGGTCCAACCCACTACTAGCAAGGTGTACCTAATGAAGTGGCCATTGAGTGTGTGTGTGTGTGTGTATATATATATATATATATATATATATATTATCACACATACAGTATAGTATAGTATAGAGATACATACACAGTAAATCTATTGAGTTTTTGAATCACAGGAAATGCAGATTACACATATTCACAAAGGGTTTATTCAGTTGCATGCATTTCAGCTTTGTGTTCAGCTGTTTAACTGGAGCTTCACTTTATATCATCAGTACTCACCTTATAAAGACCAAAGAAGCCCAAATCTCTGAGTACAGAGAGCGCACTGACTCTAGGGCCTGTTGTAATTTCCCCTGCGACCTGCAAGCGAATCTTGACAATCTCCAGCGGGTTTGTGAAAATGACTTGGGAGCCTCCTGCCTGCACGCAAATAGACAATGTCATCAGAGTTTTTACTGGACTGAGAAGTGAATGCAATGACTGTATAACACGAAAAACATTTCTCTGTAACTCTTGCAAATTAGTAATAGCAAAATACTTTTTATGTTTTGGAGAAATTAAGCAAGGGTTAGAACCCACCGGGGTCATATAACCTCTCTATTTGTTCTGGTGACACTGATCTGACCCAAAACATGACAATGATGAGATATCCAAAATTTTACATTTGTTACCAAAATAAGAGATGAAAAATCTTCAAACGGGGTACCTCTTCTTGTGACAATTGTCTGCCTACACAGACAATCATCAGTACAGAAAGTAATGGGCAACCAACATTTTATAGTTGTCACCAGAACAAGATTCAAGGGCAAGTTTTCCAATGGGGACATCTGGGGACTTCCAATGGGGACAGCTGTTCTGATGACAACTGTCTGATGAAGGGAATTCCTATCAATTTATAAAGATTTCTTCTCATTTCCTGATGTGTCTCCAGGACAGGACATGTACGGAAATCTCCCCAATGGGACACGGAAAGCAAAAAGTAAACTTAGAAGTTTAAATTCTTACCTAACCAAATAGTTAATCTAACCAACCCTGAAGAAAAAGGCTTTGGCCATTTGTACACAAGTACAAGTACATCTGTTACATATTATTTATACATATTTGGGTGGTTCATACATCTGTTACATATCTATGTTATATCTCATTTGCGATGATATTATACAATGAACACATTTTAGATACACATCTAATATTTTAGGGGAAATGAAGAACACATAGGGGTTGATTTACTAAAGCTTGAAAGTACAAAATTTGGTGCAGATCCACACAGAAACCAATCAGCTTCAAGGTTTTATTGTCAAAGCTTGACTTGAACAAGCTGAGGTTAGAAGTTGATTGGCTAGCATGCAAAGCTGCACTGGTTTTTGCACTCTCCAGCTTTAGTAAATAAACCCCATAGTGCTAACTTTCTGGCTAAATTACTCAACATTTGGGGGGTTATTAATTATATATTCAATTGATAATGTTACTATAGCTGTGATAACAAATATTTGTATGTGTTGTTGTATTATACACCAATTTCAAATGGTATTTACATTTCTGAGGGCTCTTGCATACATTATATTGGATTTTTAATCGTTTTTAGGGGTTAGGGTGCTATATATTTTCTCATACGGTCATTTTTACCAAGCAAAATGTATGATTTCTTCATTGGGGAGATTCTGGTGGTTTCATATGTTGTTTTCCCTGGTTTGGGTTAATCTTTGTGATTATTAACAATTGTTCTAGTGTTCTCCCTACCATACAATGGTGGCAAATCCCATATGTCAGCAACCAACCCCCAAATTAGACTGCAGGTGAACTTACCTGACAACCATATTGTAATAGGATTACATTTGAGTATGTATAAATAACGCATGACTGGATCTAAAGAAGGACTGTGGTTAAAAAAGAAACACTTCTATTATTATTATTATTATACAGGATTTATATAGCGCTAACAGCTTACGCAGCGCTATGTGAAAGGGAAACAATACAGTTACAATACAATAAAATACAAGAAGATCAAGATGGCCCTGCTCAGAAGAGCTTACAATCTAATAGGATGGGGCAGGTAGTACAAAAGGTTCTTACTGTGGTCTTTAACTTGTTAAAGACCCTGGGCATATCTTCATTGACAAATCTTGAGCCCCCCACCGTGCCCACACTGATGGTCCAGCTCTGTAACAGGCTTACTGGCAAACCAAAAATTCTATTTAATTAATTTTTAATATTCAAAACAAATTCACCAATCCATGCACGCCTCCATCACTTTGAAAAACAACCCCTAGCATTACTGGCTGTGGCCATTTTGCAAAGGGCAGATGATTCATAGGATTTACTTCCTGGAATCCATCTGCTCTTAGCTTAGGCATGCAGACAGGAAGGTGTGCTTAGCTAAGAAAAGCCCTCCTCCCCTCCTAAACAGTCCTGGGATGTATAACATCATTTGCCTAGGCCTGCAAACCAGGAAGTAACAGAAGAAATGTAAAAGAATGTTTAACCACTTCCCGCCCGGCGCATTGACAAATGACGTCCGGGCGGGTGGCTCATTATCCTGACTGGACGTCTATTGACGTCCTCAGGATAATCCGCGATCGCGCGCCCCTGGGGCGCGCCCCTGGGGCGCGCATCGCGGCGATCGGTGGTGCCGTGGGTCATTCTGACCCACCACATTACCGACCAAGGTAAAAGGCTTCGATCTGAAGCCTTTTACCATGTGATCAGCCGTGATTGGTCACAGTGTAAATAGGAAGAGCCGTTTATCGGCTTTTCCTCTGCTCAGGTCTGCAGACCTGAGCAGCGGAGAGCCGATTGGCTGCTCTCCTGACGGGGGGGGGGGGAGGCTGCGCTGAACGTTTATCAGCGCAGCCACCCTCAGGATCACCCCCACTGGACCACCAGGGAGCCGGATCAGGACCACCAGGGAGCCCCCCTCCCAGGCATCACAATAAGGCCGCCCAGGACCACCAGGGAAGGCGCACAGTGGCCGCCCAGGACCACAAGGGAGCCCCCCCTAGACCACCAGGTAAGGGCAATATTATGCACTGTAGGGATGGCACTGTGCCCATGTATGATGCCTGCCAGTGCCATCCCTAACAGTGCTTGTTGCACCAGTGCCCACCACTGCCACCTATAAGTGCCCACCTGTGCCACTTATCAGTGCCCACCTGTGCCACCTAAAAGTGCCCACCTGTGCCACCTAAAAGTGCCCACGTGTGCCACCTAAAAGTGCCCCCTATCAGTGCCCATCAGTGCCCAGTGCCACTTATCAGTGCCGCCTAGGAGTGTCCATCAGTGCCGCATATCAGTGCCACGTATCAGTGCCCATCAGTGTTGCTTGTCAGTGCCACCCATCAGTGCTGCATATTCGCCCCATCAGTGCAACCTTATCAGTGCCACCTCATCAGTGCCAATCTGTACTGCCTCATCAGTGCCCGTCAGTGTAGCCTCATCAATGCCCATCAGTGTAGCCACATCAGTGCCCATCAGTGAAGGAGAAAATGTACTTTATACAAATTTTTGTGACAGAAACAAAGAAAAATGTTTTTTTTTTTTTTTTCAAAATTTTCGGTCTTTTTTTTGTTATAGCGCAAAAAATAAAAACCGCACAGGTGATCAAATACCACCAAAAGAAAGCTCTATTTGTGGGAACAAAATGATAAAAATTTTGTTTGGGTACAACGTCGCACGACCGCGCAATTCTCATTCGAATCGCAACAGCACTGAAAACTGGTCTGGGCAGGAAGTGTTCTAAGAGCATGGTATTGAAGTGGTTAAAACAAGTAAATATGATATAATTTCCTATCGATTTACTAATGCTAGCAGCATAAGGATTAAATATGGTCAATGTTGATTGAGAGAGTGAAGTTCCGCTTTAATGTGAGCCAAGATATAAAAACATTGGCTGAAACGTAAATCTCATATAAAGAAAAAAAAACAAAAAACAAAAACAAATCAATGGCATGTATGCTATCATATTTGCTAAATTGGTAACAGAATGTGAACCACTTCACCCCCAGCTCCGTAAATAGGCGGCGGCTAATTTTGAGTGGCTGTACCAGGATATAGCCTGCAGCTGCAGGCTATATCCCGGTACCGTTTTTTTAGAGCGGACGGTCGGCTATCCGGGGATAACGACTGATCCAGCTCGGGAGCTGCTCGATCGTTATCCCCGGGGGCTGGAGGGGACATCCCCCCCTCTCCCGACGCCTTCCGCTGCTCTTCTACAGCTTCCCGTCCCATCGGGATACCAGAGCTTCGATCCGGCGCATCCGCCGGCTCAGAGGAGACCTGATAGAAGCCGGAATCGGCTCTGATGGGGTCTTCTTCGGCAAATTCCGGAAAGCGATGTCATAACGTCACTTCCAGTTTACTCTGCGGCTAACGGCACCAGTTTTAAAAAAATTACAGTATTCAGAATCGCCATTTTTGGCGATCTGAATACTGTGAAGTGTAAAGGAGGGATGGGGTTCTTTTGGACCCCCCAGACCTCCATAAAGTGTACCTGTCACCATATATTACTATCACAAGGGATGTTTACATTCCTTGTGATAGCAATAAAAGTGATCAGAATTTTTTTTTTAAAGGAACAGTGTTAAAAATAAATAAGTAAATTAAAAAAAAAAAAAGTAAAGCGCCACCATCCCCGCGAGCTCGCGCAGCAAAGAAAATGCATACATAAGTCGCACCCCACATGAAAACGTTGTTCAAACCACACATGTGAGGTATCGCCGCGATCGCCAGAGTGTGAGCAATAATTCTAGCAAAAGACCTCCTCTGCACCTCTAACCTGGTTACCGTTAAAAAATTTTAAAGCGTTGCCTACGGAGATTTTTAAGTACCGGACTTTGTCCCCATTCCGCGCAATTTTCAACTGTAACATGTATGGAATCTATTTACTCGGCATCACATTCTCTTTCACAATATGCAAAAAAATTGGGCTAACTTTACTGTTGTCTTATTTTTTAACTCAAAAAAAATCGCACTTGAAAGACCGCTGCGCAAATGCCGTGTGACAAAAAGCATTGCAACAATCGCCATTTTATTCTCTAGGTTTTTTGAAAAAAATATATATAATGTTTGGGGGTTCTAAGTAATTTTCTAGCAAAAAAAAAACAGTTTTTAATTTGAAACCAACAACTGTAAAAAAGGGCCCCGGTTGGTAAGTGATTAATGATGTTATTTGTTAAAAAATATATATAAATGAGGCTGTTGTATACTTTTACAGAAATAAAGTGCTACCTAAGCTACCTACAACTGACGTGTTGTGCACTTGTTCTATTAAAAACACCTACAGTCAACCTCTACCCAACCAAAAATGGTGGATAATATAGAACACACACAGCACACCAATGCACAGCACGATATATAATACATGAAGCATGCTCAATAACAGTACTGGAACATTTACGGACATAAAAGGCACACTATACTAAATCTTGTTTTTACTAGTTTGTAAAATTCTGTGCTTCTTTTTGATTACTGGGAAATTACAAGTGACAGCAACACACAAATCCTATGAATTGTGATCCAAAGTATTCTTGGATATTTCTAACTCCCAGAACAGAAAGGATATCTGGACTTAGTACATCAACGACATTGTTGCACATGGGGATAGAAAATTAGTTTTTACAAATCAGCGCAGTTCAAAAGTTCAATTAATCTCAAGGACCTTTGGATGCTGCAGTCATTACTACAGAGAAAGAAGCAAATTAAATTAATGACTTTGTGCTTTTTGAAGTTTATTTGATGTTCAGTAGTTCCAGGCCTGGAATGGAGACTTCACAGAAAAGCAAGATTATAGCTAACCCTGATGCACTGCAGTTACAGATAGATAATAAAAAATGGAATGAATGAAAATGTTAAAATAAGTGTCCTCCCAGGTTGGTAGAAGGTACAAAAAGTCGATTTATCAGTCATTAGAGCTGGAGAGGAGTAGACACATTTGTGACCTCTGAGGTCAATATGTTGTCCTCAAGCTACATCTAATATACAAATGGGCTTTTGTGCTTTGTTTATCTATCTACATTTTAATTCAGCACAACCTATATTAAAACTTTCTACGCAGTCTCTCGGGACAAAAGTGGCAGATTCAATCACATTGGCACTTTTCCCCATGTTATTAGAAATCCAATATCATCTCTAGAGCTTCGGACAAAAGAACTTTCACTGCACTCAGAAAATACTTTTTTTTTTCGGAGCAATTTTCCTATCTGCCATCTACTTAATTCTCCAAAGTCTCCAGTGTACGTGAGATTAAAGGGCTGAGAAGGCTTAAACAAACTTCAAGGACGTGTTTGTATGACATCATTCCAATTTAAAAAGTCATGGATGATGCAATGGTTGATCGAGACATAGAAACATACAGTAGAAGAGTGATGGCAGAAAAAAGACCAAGTGGTCCATCAAGTCTGCCCATATATATATATATATATACACACACACACACACACACACACACACACACACCATTTGCTTTAGGCACAGCTTATACCTATAGTCTCTTACATTAAAATAATGCTTCATACAGATATTCAGTGAACAAATTGGACTTTGGTTGTAGTGGATATAAAAAAAAAAGTTAGATATATACACAAAAACAGAAAGAGTGACTATTTTTTTCATTTTCAAAAGAGCAGTGAGGGGGTAAAAGTTGTATCAGGGGATATTTCTCTTCACTTCCTGTACTGGAGACACAACAGTCAATGACACATTGACACACAGAATTTCCCTTTATTAAAGGTCACTAACACATTGGTGATGATACGGTGTGGGGGTGAAAAGAATGCCTTTAAATGCACAGATAGATGGAAATTGTAACCAAAATTAATTTGCTATATTTGCATGAGCAAAACATATATACAGTCTATATATATATATATATATATATATATAGATATATTTCTTTTGTTGTATCTCTACTAGTTATTACTACTGCTAATCTCCTGCAGCCCCACAGCTTTTTTGCAGCCATCTACATGCACTCCAGAGATTGCTGCGAGACATTTCTCATGGTGATCTTCCTGATGTTGCCAGTAGTAGACCAAGCAGGGCATGTGACAGGGTGGCAACATCGGCAAATAATTGGTATACATGGATGCTACATTTTCACCCTACAGCACAGTGATGGCGAACCTTGGCACCCCAGATGTTTTGGAACTATATTTCCCGTTATGCTCAACTACACTGCAGAGTACATGAGCATCATGGGAAATGTAGTTCCAAAACATCTGGGGTGCCAAGGTTCGCCAACACTGCTATAGCATGAAGTGCTTGAATAAGGAATTTCATAGAAAGGTAGATTTAAAAATATTGAAAATGATGAAAACATGTTGAAGCTCAAATTAGATTTTAGTGGTTGGGTTTTACATAATCTGCAATTTAACAGCATTTACTGGAAATCCTGGATGGAATTATTTTTTGTAGGGCATCAATGGTGTAGAGAAAATTGTGATATTAGGTATTAGAGTTAAAAACTGATAAAACAAATGTACGTGGCTCCTGCAAATGTCAAATTGACCATATTATAAATATGACAAATGCTACTGATCACTGAATTTCCTATTGAAGAAAGGAAAGTGCAAAAGTTGGCCAAACCGTGGCAAAAGTGACTTGACCAGGCAGATTAACTGCAAATACAGAGAGCAAACGTGCTTTAGAAATCCTTCAATGAGTGTCCACAGCAGAAAAGCTGAAACTGATCATTTGCCTCTTTACAAATATGTTCTGTAGGGCCTAGGTCAACTAAGCAGTTTTCAGCATGTTATTAAATTCCCTTTTAGAAAAGCAACATTTACCAGAGAGTTTCACACCACCTATGGGGTCTTTATGATCTCTATCATTAAGCCTCTGGGGCAAAACATTCCAGAGGAGCATGGCCAGAAGTAGTTCAGGCTGAAGCCTTATCTTTACCTCTCTATATAGTGGCTGGGTTTGTGTGTGTGGCATTTCTACATTGTCTTTCGATCTGTTTCAGCCTGGAAGAGCTTGTTTGTACATTGGCACCGGATCTGTGCTTTAGCCTTCTGGGCGAAGTTTCGCAGTGCTTTAAGTGGCGCTTCAAGTTTTTGTACATGATTTACCGGAGACAATTCTTTTTTCATTGTGCACAGAAGAACAAACTCCATACTGTCCAAATATGACTTTAAGTCAGCGGTTATAAACCAAGAACTGTTTTTTTTACTGTGCACATATTCCACATAAAAACAAAATACATCAAGATCATGTATTTTAGGTGACCTATAATGCTTTTTAGCATGCATTACCTTGATGCCAGATATCGGTTTCCATGGTCTGTTCTGGCAGCTATATAGTAGAGCTGCACGATTAATCGTATTAAAATCGCAATCTCGATTCACCCCCCCCCTGTGATTTCCATCACATATTACAGCGATTTTCAGTGCAGTTAATGGGGTCCGACTTGCGGGGCGACTCAGCGCGACTTGACTGTAATAAAAGTCAATGCAAGTTGCCTGAAGTCTCCTCAGGAGTCAGAGCAATTTGAGTCTCTCCTATCTGGGCAGACTGACAAGTCTGGGCAGAGAGCCAAGTCAAGTTGATAAAAGAAGTAAAAAGATACTATGTTTCAAGTGATCAAAGGGTTGAACTCCCATGTATAGAAGAGTTCAGTTTAACCATTTAAAGACTAAATCTTTTCTGACATTTGTTTCTTACAAGTAAAAATCCAGTATTTTCTGCTAGAAAATGACTTCGAACCCCCAAACGGTATATATTTTTTCTTTCAAACACAATTTTTTTGGAAATATGACACTTTCAAAAAAAAAAAAAAAAAAAACGAAACAGTGATGTTAGCCCATTTTTTTGTATATGTAAGATGTTGTGCCGCGAGAATCGTGATCTTTATTCCAAGCAAAAAAATTGTGATTCTCATTTTGGCCAGAATCTTGCAGCTCTACTATATGGTAATAAATATTTGTGACCAGCAAAAAATGTTATTGTTACTTACTGAATATGGCAGCTCATACTGAATACGTGTTGGTGTGATGCAGTGCCATTCATTCTTAATGGCACCCAAAGCGCACCACAACATAAAGGTTTTTCTCTGGGTTGCCTTAACAAAGGTGCTTTGATGTAATGTAGCATTGTGAATAGGTCCTTAAAACTAAATGGTGAATCTTCAAGCATTTGCAAATTATTGTTAATAATGTTTAAAAAAAAAAAAAATCTATAAAAAGAAATAAATGTTATATACACAAACACACACAAAAGACAAAGAATGTTTGTTCTTGCAGAATGTCGTTTACACAAACATTTGTCCTTCTATCCTTGTTAACTTTTCATCACAATGTGTTCCAGACAAAGCCTAGATCTCATACAAATCTAAAGGTAGATCGATTTTTACTAGACTGGGTGCCCTTTATACAATTTTAGAGGTCTCAGGCTCCAGTCTTTCCCTTTGACTGATGCTAGAGAGTTTTGTAAGTAATCTATACACAAGGATTTATTTCCATTGTATCTACCCAAATACCATGTCACCTATGGTCAACAAATTATATACCCCAGATCAGACCAATCGGGTTGGGCTTACAGTTCATTTTAGGGGTATATAGAGGATTTCAAATGATATTCAATCAATACAATTCTGTTACTGCTACATTCTGCTACATTTCCAAAGCAATAGGAAGGAAACAAAGGAAAAAAAATTTACTGAGCTCGATAGTAATGTCAAAGTTCAAGCAAAATAAACATTTGTTTCCTAATAAGACATTTATCTAGATAATAAAATTTAGCATTCTAGTACTGCACCAATTTAGTGAAAATGTTTTTTTAAATTTCATCTAGTCTATACGATATGAATCTTTGATAACAAGGTAAAAGTTCCAAGTCAACATTTCATGCAATGTTCGAAGGTGACCAAAAGTGTTGGATACAAGGAGGCCTGGATTTACAATTCACTGCCACAGGCATGTGCCTAAAAGGCATGAGTGTCAAAAAGGCAGCTTTTCCTTGTTTATTTATTGGACATGATTTTTCCCCCACCATTTGAACCCCAACACAGACAAAAGCTTGCATACACATTGTCATATTATTTTGAGCCAAGGTAGGACCATTAAAGGAGAAGTGCAGCCAATGCTTGTTTGGCTGTACTTCTCCTTTGTATCACAGGAGTGTAGTTCATTTTGCTCCCTGCTGACTTCAAAGAGCCGGTCCAGGCTCTGCATCATCACGACCACAGAGTTGGGATCCGCCAGATCCCTGGACCGACACCCGACTCGCTAAGAGCCTGAGCCGAAGTGGGGGCAGAGCAGAGAGCTGTGACTGATAATCAGCAGCTCTCTACTCGAGGAGCTGTGACAACCGAGTGATCTGCGGTGTTCGATTGCTCAGTTCTCAGTGTTAGAGGTGCCAGGGGACAGATGTAGCATCGGATCAATGCTGCATCCACCTAAGTATGATTCTTCTTAAAAAAAACCCCACACTTCTCTTTTAAATCAATAAAATATGATTTGTGATCTTAGCAGAAAGATGTTATAAGGGCTCTTTCACATGGGCGGTCTGCCCGACAGACTCTCCTCTATGGGGAAATCAGATGACAACGGAACGCCAGACGGATGGAAAATAGGGTCACCATCCGTCTGCATTTCACAGATCGGATAGCAGCGGGTGTCAGCAGATATGTCACCGCTGACAACCTCTGCCCCATAGGGGTGAATGGAAGGTTCAATCAAGTCCACCTGAAAAACTAACAAGCGGATCTGATCAGAAAACCTGTGTGAAAGGGCCCTTAGGGTGTCAAATGACATGTGCCTATAAACCCAAAGATGGAAATCCAGCTCATCATATGTGAATTTCATATTTCTTTTTTCCAGCTATAGAATTTTCCATCATATGAAATCTATTCTGTATTGATTTATAATCTGACATAAAAAATAACCAAAAAAGAATCCAAAGAACAGGATCCAGGATTGCTCTACCATGAAAAGCCACTTTGCAAAGTGTATTCACAGTAAATAATGCAAACTTCTGTTCACTTTGAATAACCAATGAAAAAAAATAAATAAAAAAAAAAGGATTTTTGCTTCAAATTATTTACCAAGATCAGTGAACCTTCACTTTGCTAAGTGAGGAGTGTTTTCTCCTTTGCCCTAGGTTCACATCTATGCAGTTGTGATTAATGCGGTTTTCCGGCAAGTTTTGGAACATGGGATTTTGATGCGTTTGCATGCAGTTTGAGGTGTTTTTTGTTCTTTCTGAATAGCCGGTTGTTAAGGAGTGGGTGGCTGCCATACCAGACCCTTACCTGAGCATCAAGTCCGGCAGGTCAGGAAAGGGAGGGGCTGAGCTCTGGGGCAGGGGGGTAAAGTCATTCATGATGCCCGCTGCCACTGCTGGCCCGAAAGGATAAAAAAAAAAAAGTTCACTCCCGCCGTCTGACTTAACAAAGGTCACCCAGCTACATCACAAAAGGCCATGCCCCTTAGTTATTAACCGCTTGCCGACCGCTGATCGGCAATTGACGGCGACAAGGTGGCTCGTGAGCGCAAATCGCCGTCATACGACGGCGGCCGCGCTCACGAGCCTAGTGAGCGCGTGCGCGCCGCCAGAGGCGCGCCCGCGCGCTCACTGTGTTCGGGGAGGGCCAGGGAGCGGGTGCGGCGGCTTCGATTGCCGCCGGCTACCCGCGATGGCCCCCCCGGAGCGAAGGAGCGGAGGTCCGTGGATGTAAACACGGACCTCCGCTCTGTGTGAGGGGGAAGGGATGTGATCACAGCCTTCCTGTATACGAAGGCTGTGACCACTTCCCTTCCCCAGCTAGGGCAGTCCCCCTACAATAAGAACACGCCCAGGGAGCATAGTTAACCCTTAGAGCGCCCCCTGCAGGTTAACCCCTTCACTGCCAATGACATTTACACAGTAATCAGTGCATTTTTATAGCACTGATCGCTGTATAAATGCCAATGGTCCCAAAAAAGTGTCAAAATAGTCCGACATGTCCGCTGAAATATCGCAGTACCGCTAAAAATCGCAGATCGCCGCCATTACTAGTAAAAAAAAAAAA
>BLSH010400846.1:707987-730615 GCA_018402905.1 Glandirana rugosa
TACAACTATCCCTGTTCCCGGAGAAGGGGTGTTGAACATGGTCACCAACACTTCCAAACACTCACCCCGCGAATAGCCTTAGGGCCGGAGGGAGCGTACACTTACTTATAACCCATGGATCATGGGGATGAGTAAGTGGTTTTTTTCCACATCACATTTTTTACTCAACCGGCAAAAACCGTTAAGGAAATATTTATTTGTTTTTGTTATCATTCAGGTAACAGTTAGTGTTACGGGCGACCGTGACAGCTGGACCTTTTTCCTTCTTTTGATTTTTACCAGTTGAGGGACTGTCAACAAATTGGTGAAGTCGGGGCCTTCCTAAACGACGAAATCCTGGCCTCGGGAAAAACGCTAAGCCGCTACGCAGCGAAATTGACTGGGTATAACGTCGCACGACCGCGCAATTGTCAGTTAAAGCGACGCATCGCCGAATCGCAAAAAGGGCTCCGGTCCTAAAGCAGCAAATCCTTCCGGGGCTGAAGTGGTTAAACAACTGTCAGGGAGTTGACCATTTTTAGTTTTCTTCCTTTTTCCAGGTCGACAGTGCCAGCGGGCATTGTGATTGACAATGGACTTACTATTGTTTTTGTTTATTTATAAAGGAATTGCCAAAAACGGCCAACTCATTTTTTACACTACACCTTTTTTTGGTGAATGAGTAGGGGTACTAGGTACCCAATATTCATTCACATGCGAGGGAGGCCGGGATTCCGATAAGCGCCCCACTCACAAACCTTCACAACCACTGGTACAAGTTGTGGGGAAGAGGCCCTTGTCCCTATCAACATGGGTACAAGCTGCTTTGGGCGGGGGCAGAGTGGCATGTGGCCTGCTATGGTTCAGGAGGGGGGGGGGGGGTCGTGCGCTCATCCCCTCCCTTTCCTGACCTGCCAGGCTGCATGCTCAGATAAGGGTCTGGTATTGATTTTGGTGGGGACCCCATGCCATTTTTCCCCTGATTTTGTTATTGTCAGCATCTCTTTTTTTTACCTTCCGCTGACAGCTGATGACTCATCGGTTGTTAAGGATGCAGCAGCCGCCTGAGCCTGGTATGCATTGGGGGGGGGGGGGGGAGACATGCTTTTTTTTTCCCAATTATTTTGTTGCCAGCAACATTGTTTTACATGACTTATCGGTTGTTAAGAACGCTACGGCCGTCTGCTCCTCAACAACCGGCTATTAACAATTTATGATGAAAAAACGCATAGAAAAAAGCGTGTCCATTGAAGTTACACACAAAACGCAATTTGCTGTGGGAAAAAAAAGTCCCTGATCCTTTTCAAAAACGCAGTGGCTGAAAAATGCCTAGATGTGAACGTGTATCATAGGAAACAATGTTAAATGGACTGTAGTGTGTTTCTGCAAACTGAAAAATGCACTAAAAAATGCATAGGTGTGAACCTAACCTTAGACCATCTACCCCACTATGTCTATGGTGTCATTTATGGTGTAATGTTTGAAATGTCAATAATTCATCATAATTTGGATTACTCAATATTCTTTTAATCATCTGATGCAAACAGAAAAGATGGAGTATTCCTTTAAATGTCTGACCAAGTCTTGCTAAAGTTTTTGCGAATTTTTGGTTTTATAATGTTATCAAAGATATTAAAACAGTTTCAGTTCTGGTAGATGTATGAATGCTGCTAGAGCAGGTTGAACAGCGCTCATTTTGTATTGCATATCCCACCGGTTTCTGCAAAGCTTGGTAACAAACACCTACAGACCTGTTGACAAATTACACTGTAAATACTCATTATCCAGAGCATCAATGTGAATAGTACAAGTCATCTGTTTAACCTCTGTGTCAAGCAAACGGGGGAAAAATCCCACAAAGAACAATTAAGCAGAGGAAAACTGACAGAGCTGGGCACAGAAAAAATACGCACACTGACATCCGGCAGACAGCACCCCGTGCCACTTTCCTGCTGCAGGGCATAAACATGTGACCCTGCACATTAGACCTATTGCCCTTTCCAATTCCACCCAAGGCAAATCCTCCAAACATTAGGATGCCCCAATGAAGACTCAAGCAGAGTTTCCTACTTGCAACCTACACACTACTGAGCCAGCTAAATGTTTGAGAGTAAAAAACCTGTCATTCCACATCTTGCCTGTGGGGGCAGTGCAGTCTTACTTCATTTTTACAATGACCTGAATGTAAAGAACAGCCAAAAAGTTATATGCTGACTGCTGAACAACAGCCATTCTATTTATTTTTCATTAACATGTATGTAATGCTGTCAAGTTTTTAGCACAATAAAAAAACAAAAAACTGAACTAATATAGTTGGGTTTCCAGAGAAATAGCCTATCTGGTAAGAGGCTCTAACTTTCTGCCATCATGGTTCTGAGACAGAACAGTGGCTTAGTGGTTAGCACTTCTGGCATGCAGCGCTGGAGTCGTCATTTCAAGTCTTGGTCAGAACACCATCTGCATGGAGTTTGCATGCTTTTCCTGTGCTTGCGTGCATTTCCTCTGGATACTTCAGTGTCCTTCCACACTCAAAGAACAAGTTGGTAGGTAATTGGCTCCTGTCTAAAATTGGTATTTTATGATATTTTACTGAGTGCATCCAGGATGGCTACCTTACCATCTGCTCCAACAACAGACAAAATGCTCTGCATCCACTAGGGGAAAAGTGCTATATAAATAAATTCAACAAGTGGGAGCAGGTGTACTCAGAGGCACAGTAAAAGTTGTGCACCGACTTTTTTAAAGCGGTAGTAAACCACATAAAAAAAAAAAAAATTGGGCAGTTTAAGTCATAATGTGCTAGTATGCATCACATATTAGTACATTATGACAGACTTACCTGAAACAAAGCCCTCCAGCGATGGGCGCACTGTCACCGTTGAAGGTGCTTCCATCTGCACCTGGTCTTTCCAGGTTTGAGTGCTTCAACTATCTGATTGAACGAGCCGGCGATGACGTCACTCTCACACATGCGCAAGAGTTGCTGTTTATGGCACTGCTCTGATGGAATGGCACGGGTATGCCGTTCCCTCGCATGCGCCAGTGACGTCACCGGCTGCATCTAACGTAAATATCTCCTAAATGGTGCATACTTAAGAGATATTTACAGTATCTATAGGTAAGCCTTATTATAGGCTTACCTATACGTACAATTCATGCATGGGAGTTTACTCCCACTTTAAAACACACAGTAAATGTGGATTAAATGGACGTTATGATGTTAGCTCCATTCCAATGATTTCAGTTTGGCTGCAGCAGCTCATTATCTGATTTTATATGTCCCTTTGACCTGTTTTTTAAAGCTGTCCATACACAAATAAATGTTTAGTCATCATGAAAGACACATCCTTGTAACAATTAGCTAAGCCAGAAGTTCTCATTATAAATGTTATGGAGCTCACAATCCCATGTCCCTGTTCAGTCACAAACACCCACACATACTTGGGAACACTTGTAAACATGGGAACATGCAAACTCCCCAGAGATCAACATTGTTATGGGAATCAAACATAGGAGAATCAAACACAGGACCCCAGTGCTCCGAGGTATACTGGATAAAGTTCATCTCTGGCCTAATACCTCCCCCCTCTCACCCATTAAAAACGTATGTTTCCTTTTTTTATACTCACCCAGCTGGGCTGTCCTCACCATGGGTTCCTTCGTGGAGTGACGACTGGGGGATCCAGTGCTGCAATTTGAGCCAACTGGTCACCTCTTCATGACATCATCATGCCACTGTAGTCTTCTGGATTCTGAGAGAACCCTGCCACTGAACTTCCAAAAACATCAACTGAATAGTGTCATGGACACCTGAAGAAGGAAAGTAGATAAAAGACTGGGGTGCCATATGACCATGCATTTTTTTAAACTAACTCATTGGTTAGTTGGGCGGGGGGCAGTTGTGCTTTCAACAGAAAGTAGTATATGTGCATATGTACAATTGATTAGTGCTAAAGCTACCCAATGCTATCCAGGAAACACTGCAACTGTAATGAACTAAGAAAGCCCGCATCTGCCACTAAACTGAGCTTTACAAAAGTACACTGCCACTAGATTAGCCACAACGCACTTCAGCCTCTTGTCACATGACTGTCTTCATATTGGGAGGACCTCACACGGTTTTCCATACCCATATTCATTTCATGCTCCAGGCATTTCGTAGCCACTCTGAAGGAGCAACAGAGTGGCAGAGGAATGCAGCAAAGGTACTGTAAGTATGGTATAAGTAGGTTGAGGGTTGGCATCAAGAGACTAATTCTTTGCTTTGGATGGCCTGTTTAAGTCACCGATTTGGAAGAAGCATCATAAGACTTTCTGGCTTTGACTTTCCTGTTACGTGCACTTGTTCTAGGTCAGTGACTCAAAAAGCATTGAAGTCAGAGGAGTAGTACATCCTCCAAGCAACTAGTATTCTCAGGATAGGTCAGCAATGGCAGCCTGTATTTCTTTTGGCACAGATTTTAAGACTGAATGTTGTGTATTTCTTAGAGGTATGCTTTAAGAGTTAAGGCTGTGAACAGATGTCCTTGTGCAAAAGACAGTCTTCTAAAATACAGCATTTGACAAATGATTTCAGGAAGTGAACAACTTTCGTCTGCAAATACGCTCATTTCCTGCCTTTAGGTGCAGCTATCAATTGTCTGGGAACCAGCAACATCATCCAGGCATTTACTGGCTAACCGTCAAAGTACTTTACTGGAGACATGACGGGCTGAATTATCAAGAACATGGATCCAGAGACAGGTGTTGTATAAGACATAGCTCAATGTACACAAGTAGATGAGCACATTGTGTACAGTTATTATTTTATGATGGACTGTACAATTGTATATATCAAAAAACCCTTGTATGCACTTTATGAGGCTACTACCGAAAAACAGAATACATATTCCCAATGAACCAAAATGTGAATCCTCCAGAGAGAGGAAGAGGCAAATATTTTAATCCTAATCAATGTATTATTTATTATTTGTCAACACATATAAAAACCTCCAAAACCAATTGAGAGCAATATATATGCCACCCAAAAATCCAAGATAGTATTTTCAAAAAAAAAAAAGAAAAAAAAGGAGGTGTACCCTTTCCTTACTAGGATATACTGTATGTATGCATATAGATTTAGTATCATGCATAGCTGTTTTTTTTTTTTGTTAACCTATCAACTTACGCATAACATATACATCCTTTAAATGAAACAAACAATATACAGGGTGGGCCATTTATATGGATACACCTTAATAAAATGGGAATGGTTGGTGATATTAACTTCCTGTTAGTGGCACATTAGTATATGTGAGGGGGGAAACTTTTCAAGATGGGTGGTGACCATGGTGGCCATTTTGAAGTCAGCCATTTTGAATCCAACTTTTGTTTTTTCAATAGGAAGAGGGTCACGTGACATATCAAAGTTATTGGGAATTTCACAAGAAAAACAATGGTGTGCTTGGTTTTAATGTAACTTTATTCTTTCATGAGTTATTAACAAGTTTCTGACCACTTATAAAATGTGTTCAATGTGCTGCCCATTGTGTTGGATTGTCAATGCAACCCTCTTCTCCCACTCTTCACACACTGATAGCAACACCGCAGGAGAAATGCTAGCACAGGCTTCCAGTATCCGTAGTTTCAGGTGCTGCACAACTCGTATCTTCACAGCATAGACAATTGCCTTCAGATGACCCCAAAGATAAAAGTCTAAGTGGGAGAAGAGGGTTGCATTGACAATCCAACACAATGGGCAGCACATTGAACACATTTTATAAGTGGTCAGAAACTTGTAAATAACTAATGAAAGAATAAAGTTACGTTAAAACCAAGCACACCATTGTTTTTCTTGTGAAATTCCCAATAACTTTGATGTGTCACGTGACCCTCTTCCTATTGAAAAAACAAAAGTTGGATTCAAAATGACTGACTTCAAAATGGCCACCATGGTCACCACCCATCTTGAAAAGTTTCCCCCCTCACATATACTAATGTGCCACAAACAGGAAGTTAATATCACCAACCATTCCCATTTTATTAAGGTGTATCCATATAAATGGCACACCCTGTACAATTGTACCAAAAAAAAAATCAAGCTATATGTAACCAAGTTTAAATTCCATGTGGTGGTTCTAATGAATCCAATGGCAGGGTTGTTTAGATCATGACCGTTCACAAAAAATGTTGGGGGTTTAAAGCATTTTGAGGACAGTTCATAGAGGAATTGGTAATGGATAAGCAAACTTTTAGCTTGTTTTGCAACCCATTATTCATAACATAGAGCCCGATCTCTAGCAGCATTTGTTACTATTGGCTGCTGCCCTCTACCAGTAGTTGCACCTATATCGCAGGTGGGCCTACTCACACCTATGCATTGCAGTTACTGCAACACACATAGTACACCACCATTAACAACCCAATACACTAATGGAATGCACTGCTTTATATCAACACATAGTAACACTATCCTGTGTTGAAATGCAGTGGATTACAAAAAATGCTGCATTTCTGCTTTTAAGTCCATTGGCTGCCCATTCAAATGAATAAGCCACCTTAACAAAAAACGTGCGTCATAACACACTGCAAAAATCCAGATAGGTGTGAATGGGCCCTAAATGTATTTGCAAATGTATTTTTGTAGGTTCTAATTAATCTATCTAAGTTTCTTACTGTGATCCTTCTTGGCCAGATCACACTATATTTTGGTAGCCTCCTTAGCGGTAATCCCGAGTGTGGTTTGGGGTGAGTTTTCATTACCAAAAGCACTAACCCCGAGCCACACTCGGGGTGGCATTGCAGGATCCAGGCAAAGTTACTTACCTTGTGTCATCTGGCGGGATCTTCGCCCGATGCCTCTGGGTTCCGGGTTCTGTTTCCTGTGAGCGTCACATGTGGGCGGAGCCGGGGGCAAATTCAAAAAGTGATACACACATAACACATACAGTACACTGTAATCTGTAAGATTACATTACTGCATCAAATCATTTCACATCCCTTTTGTCCCTAGTGCTTGGTCCAGTGCCCTGCATGCACTTTTATATTATATATGTCATTCTTTCTGCCTGGAAACTTGAGAATGTCCATGGCATCCAAAAAGCGCCTCTTTACGTCAAAAGCGGTTTTTGATCAGCTAGAAAACAGCGATAGTAAATAAGAATCATTTGCAGAATTGAGTGATACTGATTTGTGGGGAAATTTATCATCAGACACTGAAAGTGACGACAGCGACAATTCTGCACCTGAGCAAATTTCAGTGTTTTGATTTGATTACATTATTGAATACATTTTATTATTAGTATTATATTAATAATTTTTTATAGTTATTATATTATAATTTATGATTTTGTTGTTTCATACTTTATCACACCTGGTATGTCTACTAGACTCTTGTTTGGACAGATTAAGTGAGTTATTCCTAAGAATTACACGCCTACAATATAAAACGCCAAATTTCTAAGCCAGGGAGGCTTGTATTTGCACGTTACTGGTCCTATCAGTCCTATGGCATGCCACAGAAGTTTCCCCCATTGCACAGGCCCGTCTGTATACAGGCTGATGGTGGAGAAATTCCTCTGGTATTCTCAGAACTGACGGATGTTTAGATGAAGAGGAGGTGGGGGGAGCCAGGTTTGTTTTGGACTCATAGGGAATAATAGACTAGTACCATCCTATTGTCACCTTAGCTTCTAAGTTTCTGTTCCATTGGTTAAGTACCAGAGGATTTCCTTCAATCAGTGTCCTAGATCCATACAGGGCAGCCGGTGTAAACAGGGGTGTTTTATTTTTAGATGGTTTCCAAAAACCAAGGGTTCCTTTTTAAAAAAAGATAAGTATAGGTGAAGGTACACAGTGCTGTACACAAAAAATTTACAATACACAGTTTCTATTCTTTGCTATCTTGAAACATTTGTAATTCAGTAACAATCTATAATTGCTTATAGAATCCTTGTTGAATTTAAACTCGTTGGTGAGTTCTCCAGGAGTGACCAGATGTATTTACTTAACATGAAAATGTTGAAAAATATTCTTTTAAGTGGAGGACGGGATTTTTGCCTGTAGGCACACAACCTTCGACACACAAATCAATTCCCCATACTAGGATTGTCCCATATGCACATCACAGTTTGTGTTACTGCTTAACCTGGCACAGAACACCCGTGACAGTTTTTAAATAAGCAGATAAAAGATTAATGTATTCCTAATTATTGTGGGGAAAATGTGTGACCAATAACTATGCAGGGTATAGGCACAAGCCTATATTGCCCAATGGTAAATCCTTCCCCCGAAAGCATGCAAAAACATACAAACTGAAGAAAAGTCTATCTTGGGTCCTAGCATTCCCTAGACAACATTAAGAGAAAATTTTCATTAGGAACAATGGGGGTTGATTTGCTAAAACTGGAGAGTGCAAAATCTGGTGCAGCTGTGCACAATAGCCAATCAGCTTCTAGATTCAGCTTGTTCAATTAAGCCTTGACAAAAAAACCTTGAAGCTGATTGGTTTCTATGCAGAACTGCACCAGATTTTGCACTCTCCAGTTTTAGTAAATAAGCCCCATTTATTAATTATCTTACATGCATTGATGAGCTATGTCTATGGAACGTGCTGTTTTGTTTCTTTTTATTTATTTCTCTTTATTTTTTTTGTATTTAATAGGTTTCCGAACGGCTCGCATACTTTTACTGCTGCAGAGTGGCGTCTATAAACGGCATCTCCCACGTGAGCTGTAGCGGGCGGGTGCCCGTCGCACTCTGCAGGAGTGTGGCCGCAGCTCAGGCGGACTCGATCTCCGCCGGCGAGCCACGATTGCCTAGCAGAGAACAAGAATGGGGAACAGCTGATGTAAACACAACGTTTCCCCGCTCTGTCAGGCAGCATCACAGATCTACTGATCCCTGTCACTGGGATCAGTTAGATCTCTGGTGCCCCTGACAGCCCAGCCCCCTCACAGTTAGAACACGCCTAGGGAACACAGTTAACCCCTAGATCTCCCCCTGCAGGTTAACCCCTTCACTGCCAATGACATTTATACAGTAATCAGTGGATATTTAAATTTCTGATCACTGAATAAATGTCATTGGTCCCAAAAAAGTGTCAAAAATGTTCGATATGTCCCCACTGCAATATCACAGTCCTGATAAAAATCGCAGATCGCCGCCATTACTAGTAAAAAAAAAAATAAATTGTAAAAAACGCCAGAAATTAATTCTCATGGTTTGTAAACACGGCAAATTTTGCACAATCCAATCAATAAACACCGATTGCGGGGTTTTTTTTACCAAAAATATGAGGAAGAATATAAATCGGCCAATACTGATGAATACATTTTTTTTTTTTTTGATAAATTGTCGCTATTTTTTTGTTTATAGCGGTGATCAGAAATGATGCAGAGGGGATCAAATACCACCAAAAGAAAGCTCTATTTGTGGGGGAAAAAAGGACGCAAATTTTGTTTGGGTACAACGTCGCACGACCGAGCAATTGTCAGTTAAAGCGACGCAGTGCCGAATCGCAAGAAGTGCTCTGGTCCTAACATGGGAAATCCTTCAGGTCCTTAAGTGGTTTAACGCTAAAAAACTAAAAAAAAAAAAAGATTTTTCCCCACTTCCTGTCCTGCTAACATTGTTATACCAGAGAGGAAATCTCAGCAAAACTAACTAAAATATATACCTTTTTTATTCTCTGTAGAGTAGAGGAAGGCTAGAACCTCTGTTAGCTTTTCATTACGGTTTGTGTTGCTGTTGGAGACCTTCCTTCACTTCCTGTGTAGTAAAATTATTTCACTAGGATAGAAAGTGAGGAAAAAAAGCTCTGTAAAGTCGGGTTCAGATTTTTGTTCAGTGCCAATGTGCTTTGCTTTAAGGCAGCCCATTTATTTCAATGGGCTGTCTAAAGCACCGAAATCCACAAGAGTGCAAGGATTAAATTTTTTGTAATGCAGCACACTACAATACACAGTAGTGTGTTACCATGCTTTGTTACCATGCTTGAGCTGCAATGCACATCCATTGGCAGGGGGCATACACGTTAGTGCGTGAGCACAATGGTGTAAAGTAGCCCCAGATAGCAATGAAATCCGGACTGGGATTCAAACTTACTGACTCTATTCATATGAAAAGAAAATGGGGGAGATTTATTAAAACTGGAGCGCTCAGAATCTGGTGCAGTTGTGCATGGTAGCCAATCAGCTTCTAACTTCAGCTTGTTCAATTAAGTTTTGACAATAAAACCTGGAAGCTGATTGGTTTCTCTGCAGAGCTGCACCAGATTTTGCACTTTCCAGTCTTAGTAAATCCCCCCCTATGTTTTGCTTTAAGCCCTCGTTCACATTGCAGCGATTTGACATGACAATTGCCGGCAATGGAACTGTCCTAATCGTCGCGACGCTACATTTGCGGTGCCTTACCGATTTCCAAAAGTAGTTTCTGTACTACTTTTGCCAATTTCAGGTGCGATTTCCATTGACATCTGTGCAGCAACCCTCACAGATGTCTCTGAAATCGCACCTGAAAATCGGGACTGACATGCGTTAATGAAATGGTGCGAGTTCAGCTGAACTCGCACCATTTCCTTTCGCAGTCAGTGTGAACCAGGGCTAAGTGTAATTAAATTGTCACTGAAACCCTATTGATTTGTTTTTCATAATAAGCCTCCTTCTTAGGGTTCGTTCACACTGCCCTCACACTTAGGCCCCTTTCACACTTGTGCGACCTGAAAAATCGTGCGATTTTGATGTGCCTTTAAGCAATGACTGTGTAATATTGAGGTCTATGGACCTCAAATCACATCAAAGTCGGACTAAACTAGTGCAGGGACTACTTTGAAGTTGCACAGATGTGAATGGTACTCATTGGAAATCATGGGGTACGACTTGTCATGCGACTTTGCAGTCCCAAGTCATAGGACAACTCGCACAAGAGTAAAAGGGGTCAAAGGCTCCATTCACACTCATATGACTCCAAAGTTGCACCGACTTTGCAGTGCACCTTTGATGCAACTTTGGATGGGTGCAACTTTGGCTTTGACCAGTGATAATGGACAACTGTTGCATTGTATAACATTCAGGTACGACTTTCATGCAACTTTTGAGGGTTAACATTGAAGTCTATGGCCCTGAAGTTGCATGAAAGTCGGACCAAAGCAGTGCATGAACTACTTTGACGTTGCTGCAACTTTAAGTCGCACATATATAAATGGTTATCATTGGAAAACACGGGGAACAACTTGTCGTGCAACTTTGATGTCCAAAGTTGCAGGACAAGTTGCACAAGTGTGAATGGAGCCTAAACCGCAATGGTTTAGTGTCGGGGCAGCTGTCCATTCAGGAAACGGTGAGCCAGCAGAAGGGGGGTGATGTGATGTGCGTTTCAACGCATCACACAGTCTCCTTTTGTCTCTTTTTAAGTGCCAGCTTTACTTGAAGTACACAAAGTGACACTTCATTCAAGTCATTGCACAGCAGCGAGGCGTGTTGCACTGCTGTGTAGTAACATGCAATGCCTTCCTGAATGCGGTGACCTGCGCTCATCCAGTGCAGTGTAACACAGGTCATGGAAGTATGTGTGAACAGGGCCTTATACTGGACATTCTGAAGTTCTCAATTCACCAAAGTTACAGCACAGTACCAGTCACAGTAGCAAAAACGTTTCAGTAAACTTTATCCACAGAACAGGACTGAGACATGCTGGGTGATCAAAGAGCTACAACCTGCACATCGCTTATGGGGCATGTCTGTACAGTGTTCTCATCTTATAATCGAATTGGACCTTTTTCCCAAGCACAAGAAATCCGATTAGAGGCTGGCACTTATTTCATATAGATTCTCCGCTAATAATATCAGGACAGATGTCGCCGTGACAATCTCAAGAACAAAGAGTTGATCAAATCTGTAAGACTCAATCACCATCACTTCCAGCGATGAATTAGCATCCTCTGTCTCAGTGATGGGACTTTGTCAGAGCAAATTAAGTGTCTGTTCTGCTCGGCCCTTCATCAATTGATTGTTTCACAGCTTTGACATGGAACTTTGCTAGAAGTTTTCTATCCTTTGGTACAAGTAAAAACGATAGCACTAGTTTTTTTGGAAAACCAGCAGCACAAAATACTCTAGAGGTTTAATTCAGGAAATAAGTACAGACGCTGCCACCTGTGTGACTTTTTTTCTCTTTTCTAAATCTACCAGGTAGTTTTACAATGAAGGACCATGTTCAGACACTCCTTGTTGAAGTGTCAACTGCCTCCCAGTCCTTCTCCTGTGTTCTCACCCTGTCATATGCACTGCTGGAGGAGGTGACAACACACATTATGCAAGCATGGTTCATCATTTTCAGAAAGACAGTTCAGAACAATGATGTGTAGTGGACACTAGATTGAGCACATGTAGACATGGCAAGGTTTGGAACTTCCATTCCTGAAGTCTTTGCAGGAACCCCGTTCACAGATGTGAAACAGGGCTCTACCAGGACATGAAACCCGGGGGGGGGGGGGGGGTGGTGCCAGAAGGCGTTTCAGCACCTCGGTCAAAGAGTGTGTGGGAGACACTGGGATTCAAAGCCCGCTGCTGCGCTGGAGTGATTATACAGCAAAGCAGGCGAGCAGGAGATACCGCTCCACTCTAGCTGCAGACTGAGAGAGCAGAAGGTGGAATCATCTGCACTCCGCTCCACCTCTCCCTGCAGACTGGAAGCTTGTTTAGGCGCACCTGTGGCCATGAAGTCGCTGTATAGCAGAGGCACGGAGCGGATAGACTGTGTGTTTTTGTTTTGGTAACTAAATGAACAATGCTGCTGATTGGGACTGTGCTGGGCCTATCTCTGTGCTGGATTGAGTTGTTTTTTTTTTTGCTAGAGTGGGCTGTTTTTTTTTTTTGCTAGATTGGGCTGCCTATTTTGCTGGATTGGACCATCTCTTTGCTGGACTGGGCCATCTCTTTGCTAGGCTGGGCCTTCACTTTGCTGGATATGGGGATGTTTCTTTGCTGGATATGGGTGTGTCTTTTTGCTGGATATTGGGATGTCTCTTTGCTGGATATGGGCCCGTCTCTTTGCTGGATATGGGGAGTTCTTTTTGCTGGATATGGGGCTGTCTCTTTGCTGGATATGGGGCTGTCTCTTTGCTGGATATGGGGCTGTCTCTTTGCTGGATATGGGGCTGTCTCTTTGCTGGATATGGGGCTGTCTCTTTGCAGCATATGGGGCTGTCTCTTTGCAGGATATGGGGCTGTCTCTTTGCAGCATATGGGGCTGTCTCTTTGCAGGATATGGGGCTGTTGAAATCATCTGGAAGTGCCTCTGAGCTTACTTTGGTTTTTACTTGTATAGCCCCTTAAATTATACTCGCTTACCTGTTCTCTAAAGGGGTGGTGCTAGGAGATGTGTAGGGGTGGAGACAAGGGGCGGTCCTAGGGGCGAAGACAGGTGTAGCCTGGGGGGGGGGGGGTGCCAGTACCTTTTCTCTGAGAAAAAAAAGATATATATATATATATATATATATACACACATATACACACACACACACTGTGTGCACAATTATTAGGCAAGTGAGTATTTGGACTAAATCTATATTGTCCAACTCCAAGTTGTATATATTTGAATGATTATTGGATTGAGGCATATCAGGTGATGTGTATTTGTGTAATGAGGGAGGATGTGGCCTAAGGAGATCAACACCCTATGTTAAGGTGTGCATAATTATTAGGCAGCTTATTTTCTTCAAGCAAAATGGGCCAAAAAAGAGATTTAACTGACTCTGAAAAGTCAAAAACTGTAAAAAGTCTTTCAGAGGGATGTGGCACTCTTGAAATTTGTAAAATATTAGGGTGTGATCACAGAACCATCAAATGTTTTGTTGCAGTAGTCAACAGGGTGTTGCAAGAAACGTGTTGAAGGAAAAAGAACCAAATGAACTGCTGAAGATTTGAAAAAAATCAAACATGAAGCTACCAGGAACCCATTATCCTCCAGTTCTGCCATATTCCAGAACTGCAACCTACATGGAGTGCTCAGAAGTACAAGGTGTTCAGTACTCAGAGACCTGGCCAAGGTAAGGAAGGCTAAAACCCGACCATCACTGAATAAGACACATAAGTTGAAATGTCAAGACCGGACCAAGAAATATCTGAAGACAGATATGGGCCTGTGGCTGGATCAGTAACGGGCACAGAGCTCCACTCCAAGAAGACACTTTCTTCAGGCAGTGGTACAGAAAAAAAGTCTGCATTTTTCAAGAATACCATGATATTTATGCAGGGCAATGCTCCATCACATGCATTGAAGTACTCCGCTGCGTGACTAGCCAGTAAAGGTCTTAAAGATGAAAGAATAATGGCATGGACCCCTTCCCCACCTGACATAAACCTTGTTGAGAACCTGTGGGCCCTGTTTGAACGGTGTCTGGGAGGCTGTGGTTGCTGCTGCACAAAAAGTTGATCATCGACATATCAAGAAACTGACAGACTCCATGAATGGAAGGCGTATGACTGTTATTGAAAAGAAAGGGGGCTATCTTAGTCACTGTTTTTTTGTTTTGTTTTTTTAAATGTCAGAAATGTTTATTTGTACATTTTGAGTTGTTTTTATTATTCTCACTTTAGCAGATGAAAATAAACAAGTGAGATGGGAAATTTTTCATTTTTTATTTAGTTGCATAATAATTCTGCACACTAATAGTTGCCCAATAATTGTGCACACACAGATATTCTCCTAATCTCACTTTTAATTACTTCAATATTCAGGTTTAAGGTTTATTTTCTTTGTAATTCCTTTAGGCTTAAGGTTTATTAACATTTTGGATTGATTGAGAGCACTGTAGTTGTTCAATAATGAAATTAATCCTCAAAAATACAACTTGCCCAACAGTTGTGCACACAGTATATATATATATATATATATATATATATATATATATATATATATATATATATATACACACATACACACACACACAGTATATTATTTTTTTCTTGCAAAAGGTGGACTTTCAGAATGTATTATTGACTACAGAGCTGCATTCATCTGAGTTCATTTTATATAGACTTTTATAGTCTCACATGGTCCTCAAACAATTAAATTTCTTTAATCCCAGGAACAGCAGGCTCTGAGGAAGAGGTCTTGGCCTCGAAACGTGTCAGCCAGCCTGTAGAGGACATCATCCACCTAGGTGAGATGAGAAGGGATGCGTAGCTGATACGTACTTCCATGCTTTTAACTGAACTCGTTTGTGAGTATGTTTTTACTATCATTTTACAATAAATCTTGTGATTGAGGACAATGCTCTAGGCCAGTGTGCCCTTGTGTGTTCTTTGTTTTTCATTTATATGGACACTGCATTGTTTTATTGAATAGTAAACACATACAGTTAATACATAAAGTATAACCAACCTGAGTTTAGTTAGATCAGCTATGATGTCATTTCTGATCATTTTATTTTCCACTTCTTGAAAATCACCCTGTTCACATATTGGTAACTGACGTTACTTACACTAAAATCGGACTAAAATATCCTAACTCAAGCCCTGATATTAAACCATTTTGGCAGTATCAGCATGAATATTTTAATATGTACTGTATGCCCAATATATTTAAAAGTGTAATAAAGAATAATAGTAAATCATATGACACGAGGAGACTGCTTGATGTAGAAGATCTGTGCAGAATTTGTTACACTGTATATGGGGAGATTTGTACAAACACCGCAGAGATGCACCTCGCTGTCCTGCAGGAACACAGGCCTTGCTATATCTGTCTATGATGTTATTCTTACTGATTGCTCCCACTTCTTCACAACAGCGTTTCTCACATAGAACTGAAAGCAAACTTTGTGCAGTGACAGGTGAAGGCCTAGGTATGCACTGGGCTGCCAGATCCAATCATAGGAGACTACAAACAGCCTCCTTCGGAGGCCATCTGGGGATTTGTCTCAAAATTAGAAGCCAGCAGGGGTCATTAACCTCCCTGCCCCGAACTCTGTGCCAAGTGTGGAGAGACTTTTTTTTTCTTTTTTAAATCCCAACATGTCAGCTTCACTCAACTGGAAGTCATTAAAGATCATATTGTAAGAAAGGACACTTCACTTGTATGATTCCAACTTAGGAAGCGACAAACAAGAAATAGTTTTGCTCTTTCATGTAACAAAAAACGGAAAACGATTGGTCAGCAGATGACAGCTTTTTGTGCAAATAGTTACAAACATCCAATGGTACTTTGTTACAAGAAGATGGGATTGTTTACTTTTGAACCTTGGTTTTAGGCAGTCCTCAGTCCAAAATTTAGAGAACCAATCCACACTGTCCATTTTCCGATGAATATAAAAACAAGGAAATGGTCATGGGACATTATTTATGTATATCATGGAATTTATAATAAATCATCAATTGTATCCAAGTTGTATTTAGTTAGTGACCTACCTCATTAAGGCCTCATACACACGGGTGTATTAAAAATAAAAGTTGGGCCCGACGTCAGGGAAATTAAGTGGTTTGTCTCATCCATGTAAACTGGCTGGATAGTTTGAGCAACGGACTTGCTGGCTGGATTACCAGATGAAAATAGAAGAAAGCAAGCCTAAAAAAGGAAACTAATACAGCCATCATTTCTAAGAATTGGTGAGCTGCAATAGAACAAATGTTTGCTTTTGGGTTTAATACTGCTTTAATAAAAAACAGAAACAAGCCAAAGGCCCACATTTGTAGAGGGGATGATTGCGCACTAGATTAATAGGACATCTCTAGTTTTTATAGAGGAAAACGACAGCGTATTTTCAGTTAGCATATTTTTTGAGTAGTTTTTGAACTTTAACCCCTTTTATACCAGGGTTATTTTGAGATTTTTCCCACAATCTGCAATTTTGTGCTAAAAATTACTTTAACCAAGATTTACTCCCCTTCATGACCATATTTTGCGATACAAAACTGTTATTTTAACTGACAATTGTGCGGTCGTACAACGCGTTACCCAAATAAAATTGTTGTCCTTTTTTTCCCACAATTAGAGCTTTCTTTTGGTGGTATTTGATCACCTCTGCAGCTTTTATTTTTTGTGCTATAAACAAAAAAAAGAGCGACAATTTAAAAAAAAGAAAAAAACATATTTTTACTTTCTGCTATAAAACATACCCAATAAAAAAAATCGAATTTCTTCATAAGTTTAGGCCAATATGTATTCTGCTACATATTTTTGGTAAAAAAAAAAATCCCAAATAAGTGTATATTGATTGGTTTGCGCAAAAGTTATAGGGTCTACAAAGATGGGATATTTTTATTTATTTGTTTAACTAGTAATAGCATTGTTCAGAGACTTGCGATATTGCGGCGGACAAATCGGACACCCAATACTTTTGACACTTTTTGGGAGCCAGTGACTACTAATGACACTGTCAGGAAAGGGGTTAATATCAGGGACAATCAAAGTGTTTAATGTTTATCTAAGTTGTGCTTACTAACTGTGGGGGAGGTGCTTTGACTAGGGGAAGGCAGAGGTCCATGTTCCTGCTTAGCAGAAACACAGGATCAAAGGCTTCCTTGCTCACAGAACAACAATCTGCCTTGTTTACATAGGCAGACTGCCGTTCCGCTTGTGTCCTGAATGATCATCAAGTCCGCCAGACCCGGTGATTGGCTCCCGCTGTGTTCAATCACAGCGGGAGTAGGTCGCTGGCAGCACGCGCGCAGCCCAGACCCGGAAGTGTCAGATCATGTACTAGGTACATGATCTGGCATAGAGCGGCCGCCCTGCCGAAATAAATGTATGTGGGCTGGTCACGAAGTGGTTAAACCCTCAAACAATTATATACAAAATATAATCTGAAAGCAAAAGTCCTGTAAAATAAAATAGTGATAGTTGCAATTTTTTAAGTCAAACGATATTTGCGCAGCTGTTTATCAAGCAAGTATTTTCAGAAAAAAATATACTAAAATAAAAACTTTATGCTCTTCTGATAAAAAAAAAAGTAAAATAAAAATAAAAACTTTATGCAAACAAACATAACATTATGCCCATTTTTTGGCAAACTATAAATTATAGGTTGCATTGACTAAAAAAGATACCAAACATATCAAGCCTTAAAATTGTGAAGTCCAGGATTTATTGGACATTTTCATATTCAAAACTCTCCACTAAAGTATTAGATATGATACACCTATGTTTAAAATAAATTGGGAGCGCCAGGTTCTTGCCAAACAAATTTGATCAGCAGTTGCTGGAAACTTAGAAATACAAAATGCCACTGATTATCTCAAGCTAGGTCCTGCCAGCAACTTTGGGGCATCTACCGGACTCAAGCCTCCCCCTTCCTTCCTTTTCTCTCTCTTTTGTTCTGGAAATTATTGTATCTTGATAGACAATGCTATGTGGACCTACTCTGGACCTTGCAAGAATAATTTCTTCTTATGACAGGTACACATTTGTATAATCTGCCTACACACCAAAAGCCCGTGTAATCTTTTTATGGAATCCAGGGGTTTGTCTTTCATTTCACGGAATGCTTATGGCCAATTCTAATTGTGTAATTAAAGAAAAAAAAAATCAGGCATGCAGCTTAGTATATAAACACATTTTAGACTTTATTGGCTGCACCGTGGACTTTCTAACCAAAACACTAAATTTACAGTTATTATGGTTTGGAAGCTTTCCAAACAAACTGTTCTCATTCCTACTGTATACCCATGTCTGGCAAATGTTTAAATTATACGCTTCCTATAATAGTTATGTATTATTTTTCTTTATTTCTCGTCATTTATAAATTGTCAAAATAAATTGCAGCCTTTTATAATCTGTGGATTTATATATTATTTTAGTATTATTATGTGTTGTGGGCAGAGCTGGATTTGTGTAAGTGAAAATAATAATATTAATAACAATCTTCATGTAATCACTGCGCTGTAAAGTGCTGCATTTTAGCATAATATATTGAGAGTCCTCGTTATTAGTATTTTATTATTATCATCATTATGAACAGCCAAAGAAGAAAATGTGGACAGCACTAATCTATATTGCTCAATCAGATCCATCCCTGATCTGACTGTGCATGGTTAGCATTATAGTCCAAAGAAGCAATTATCATGGTTCTTATTATTAGGACCAGCACTAATAAGTCTGACTTGAATGGAGCTGTAAGTAGTGATTCTTATAGCTCAGCTCCATGCTTTTTTTTTTTTTCTTAAAGGCCCCTCAGACAGGTATTTCCTTTTCACCCAGGTTGAGTAGACTAAGGATATACAGTGAGTGCAGGGCTTCATGGATCCCCCCCTTCAGGGGTCATCACCATTGTGCTCTGCACTCACAGTGTAATATTACAGAAAACAGCATGTCATCAAGTCAACACTGCTATCTGCATCACTGAGAACAGCTCACTACCAGAAGACTCAGGCTCCACGCACACAGGGCTGGTGCAAGTATTTTTGACCACCTAGGCGAAACCTCATTTTGCCGCCCCCTCCCTTGGCTCCACCCCTGACTCCACCCCCTTTCCCCTGCCCAGCCTGATCAGCACCAATCAAATGCAGCCTCACCAGCACCCATGAAATACAGCTTCACCAGTGCCAATCAATACAGCCTCACCTGTGCCCATCAAATACAGCTTCACCTGTGCCCATCAAATACAGCCTCACGGGGGTTGGGGGCGGGGGGGGGGGGGTATTTGGCAGATCAGTCACTATTTCTATATACATTTGCAAATGGCGTGTGATAATACAATCCCATTATCTCAGTCAGACTGTGTCAGTTTTTACATGAATCATTGCAGAGCAGCCAGTGACAGATCAACAGTGGCCAGGCGCCCCTAGGCGGCAGTGCGCCCTAGGCGGCTGCCTACTTCGCCTAGTGGTAGAGCCGGCCCTGCACGCACACTAGCGTTTTTTTAAGCTCCTAGAAGCTGTTAGCATTTTTTCTGCTCCTAGAAGCTAAATAGTGTTATCCTATGTGTCCATGCACACTATTTAAGGGCTATTAGCATTTTTAGAGCTTCAAGGTCTAGGAGCAGAAAAAATATTGTTTTTGTAGAATTTCCTGGAGCGTTTTTCCAGCAGAAAAAAAAACGCTGAATGTAAATACTCCTAGCTGCTTTCAAATACTCCTAACTGCTTCTAACAACTACCAAAATGCTAATAACAGGGTTTTTTTTAGTTCTTTTTTTTTTTCACTGCAAAAAAGCTAATAAAATGCTAATGCTCCTAAAAGCTACTAAAATGCTACTAGAAGATGGGACAAAAATGCTATTATTGTCATTTTTCATCCAGCGTTTTTTTCTAGCTTTTATTGAACTTTTGAAAAAGACTAGTGTGAATGGAGCTTCAAAGAGCAAGAGGACTCTAAGGCTCGGTTTACACTAAGCAGACTCCAAAGTCGCACGATTTCTTTAGTGCAACTTTGGACTACTCAGTGGACTACTCAGTCTGATGTGACTTTCAAAGGACGTTACACTCTCTGGCATTGAAGTCCTGTCAAAGTCGAAAGAAAGTACTGCAGGAACCTTTTCTAAAGTCGGAGTGACTTCAGTAGAGCTAATTAGGTCAGCTCTCATTGACTAACATGGGATTTCACGTGCCATGCAACTTGGGGTCTCACAAGTCAGATGTGAACCGAGCCTTACTCAAACAAACCTGTTTTTGGCAGACTGTTATGAAATGGGTGCATTTACAATAAAAGCACAAATAGCATAGAAAAAAGGAATTGCTGAAAGAACTAGAGAATTGAAGTGAGGCACACAGATTAAAAGTGGATGGCGTTCGTTCCATCACTGTATGACAATGCAGAGGTGTAAGAACACTGAAGATCCCAGGATTGTATCTGCCAGTTGCCACCAGTAAGCCTTCATAAGCCTTAAATGGCCGTTAACGGGGAAACCAGCTACACAGAAAAGTAAAATATAATGTCAAGTAATATTTCTGTTGCAGATATGGAAACACTGAATAGTTTAATAGCTCAATTAAAAAATGTAACATTGGAGGTTTGCTGGTCCTTTAAAATATATATCTACACATTGAAAGCTGCCATTTTGTTGCAGCTTTACCCAATCACAGTCATTGGGTAACTGAGACAAGGTTACTATCATTAACACACGATTATAAGATTATCTACATTTCATTCATGTACAGTATAAAAAAGGTATCAAAATACTATTATTATAGTCTAATATAAATAATATATTATAAATATATCTTGTATATAAAATATAATATTATATTATAGTTATAAGACTAATATTAAAAATACTCTTTAAAGAGGAAGTAAACCCAGATGGGGTTTACTCTCTATATTCCCCTGCAAAGTAAAAGCATAATGGGCTACTATGCATCGCATAGTAGCCCATTATGTGTCACTTACCTGCAAACCAAGCCTGCGATGCCCCCTGTGCAGGCAGCGTCCATCTTCAGCCCCTCTTTCTTCCGGAGCCATGACTCCGGCTCTGTGACTGGCCAGAGTCGCGTGGCGTCACTCCCACACATGTGCTTGGGAGCCGCCAGTCACAGCATGAACCGAGTGAAGTAACGGCTCAGAGGGCCGTTTCTTCACTGCGCATGTGGCGAATGAATTCAGCAATGACAGTACACTGTATATCTCCTAAACCGTGTAGGTTTAGGAGATATGCAGAGCACCTACAAGTAAGCCTTATTATAGGCTTACCTGTAGGTTAAAGTGGTTGTCATAAGTTGACAACCACTTTAAAGCCTAACCCCAAATTTTTTGAGAGGGGGGGGGGGGAGATAGGCTGAGGAAAAGTTAAAAATTCTGTCCAGTTTTAAATTCTGTCTGTGACTTGATAGAGGCCCTAACCCTTTCCCGTGCTATTCAAAATAAATCATAAATGCTTGGCTAGAGTTTGGGTTTTAAAGTGATTGTAAAGGATCATTTTTTTTTTTTTGTATTTTTTTAACCACTTCAGCCCCAGAAGGATTTCACACTTTAGGACCAGAGCACTTTTTGCGATTTGGCACTGCGTCACTTTAACTGACAATTGCGCGGTCGTGCAACGTTGTACACAAACGAAATTTGCGTCCTTTCTTTCCCACAATTAGAGCTTTCTTTTGGTGGTATTTGATCATCTCTGCGTCATTTCCGATTGCCGCTATAAACAAAAAAAGAGCAACAATTTTGCAAAAAAAATTATTTATCTTACTTTTTGCTAAAATACAAATCCAAAAAAATATATATAAAAATTTTTTTTTCATCGCTTTTGGCCGATTTATATTCTTCCTCATATTTTTGGTGAAAAAAATTGCAATCTGCATTGATTGGTTTGCGCAGAAGTTGCCGCGGATGATGAGAATGCATTTCTGGGGGTTTTTTTTAACTAGTAATGGCGGCGATCTGTGATTTTTAGCAGTACTGCGATATTTCAGCGGACATGTCAGACCACTTTGACACTTTTTTGGGACCATTGGCATTTATACAGCGATCAGTGCTATGAAAATGCACTGATTACTGTGTAAATGTCATTGGCAGTGAAGGGGTTAACCTGGAGGGGGCGCTCTAAGGGTTAACTGTGTTCCCTCAGTGTGTTCTAACTGTATGGGGGCTGGGCTGGCAGGGGGAGGGGAGTGATCACGGCTTTCATATACAGGAAGCCTGTGATCACAGCCCTTCCCCCTCTATGAGAACGGAGATCTGTGTTTACATACACGGACCTCCGTTCTTTCACTGCGGGGGGGCCATCGCGGGTAGCCGGCGGA
>BLSH010400846.1:730625-778891 GCA_018402905.1 Glandirana rugosa
AAAATATATATAAAAAAACCTAAACATAAAATCGTTTTTCATTCTATTTATTAAAAAAAACGTTTTAACAGCGAGAAAAAAACAAATATCGCCGTTAGCCTTTACTGTTTCCCGTGCTATTCAAAATAAATCATAAATGCTTGGCTAGAGTTTGGGTTTTAAAGTGATTGTAAAGGATCATTTTTTTTTTTTTGTATTTTTTTAACCACTTCAGCCCCGGAAGGATTTCACACTTTAGGACCAGAGCACTTTTTGCGATTTGGCACTGCGTCACTTTAACTGACAATTGCGCGGTCGTGCAACGTTGTACACAAACGAAATTTGCGTCCTTTCTTTCCCACAATTAGAGCTTTCTTTTGGTGGTATTTGATCATCTCTGCGTCATTTCCGATTGCCGCTATAAACAAAAAAAGAGCGACAATTTTGCAAAAAAAATTATTTATCTTACTTTTTGCTAAAATACAAATCCAAAAAAATATATATAAAAAAATGTTTTTCATCGCTTTTGGCCGATTTATATTCTTCCTCATATTTTTGGTAAAAAAAATTGCAATCTGCATTGATTGGTTTGCGCAAAAGTTGCCGCGGATGATGAGAATGCATTTCTGGGGGGTTTTTTTAACTAGTAATGGCGGCGATCTGTGATTTTTAGCAGTACTGCGATATTTCAGCGGACATGTCAGACCACTTTGACACTTTTTTGGGACCATTGGCATTTATACAGCGATCAGTGCTATGAAAATGCACTGATTACTGTGTAAATGTCATTGGCAGTGAAGGGGTTAACCTGGAGGGGGCGCTCTAAGGGTTAACTGTGTTCCCTCAGTGTGTTCTAACTGTATGGGGGCTGGGCTGGCAGGGGGAGGGGAGTGATCACGGCTTTCATATACAGGAAGCCTGTGATCACAGCCCTTCCCCCTCTATGAGAACGGAGATCTGTGTTTACATACACGGACCTCCGTTCTTTCACTGCGGGGGGGCCATCGCGGGTAGCCGGCGGAGATCGAGTCCGCCCTACCCGCTCCCTGGCCCCCCCACGGAACACAGTGAGCGCGCGAGCATGCCTCCGGGGGCGCGCGCTCACAATACTAGTTATTGTGGCCCCCGTCAGGTGACAGCGGTTTGCGATAACAAGCCATGTTGCAGGCGGTCGGCAAGTGGTTAAATAACAAACATGTTATACTTACCTCCTCTGTGCAGTTGGATTTGCACAGAGCAGCCTGGATCCTCCTCTTCTCGGGTCCCTCTTCTGCTCTCCTTGCCCCTCCCTTTGCTGAGTGCCCCCTCAGCCAGTAGCTTGCTACAGGGGGCACCTGAGCCGAGTCAGAGTTCCATGTATCCCTTCAGACACAGAGCCCTGACCCGGCCCCACACCCTCTCTCCCCTAACTGGCTGACTGATTTTGGTAGACAGCTGTGAGAGCCAATGGCGCCGCTGCTGTGACTCAGCCAATCAGGAAGAGTGTCTGGGACAGCTAAGACACTCGTGGACATCACTGTGGAGAGAAGGGGCTCAGGTAAGTAATTAGGGGGTGCTAGGGAGGCTGCTACGAACAGAAGGTTTTTTATCTTAATGCATAAAGATAAAAAACCTTCTGCCTTTACAACTCCTTTAAGGGGAGATGTAGACATGCGTCTAAATCTCCCTTTCCTCTGAAGCTCTTTCCGCATCAGAGGCTGCAGACAGATGGTAAGGAAGCAATGTGATGCCTCCTCATCGCTTGTTTTAACGCCATTTTTGCACACAGCGGCAGTGCTTCCCCATTTGCTCAAGTGTGTAGCGCTTGCTTTGCTGCCCGCCAATTGCTACATGTTGGATAACCTTTGCCACAGAAGCATCTCGACTGTGGCATATAAACACCCCTGCCACTGTCTATTGCAGCTCAAGAGGGGGTAGTTGGCAAGTGGGAAAAACATGGCTCAAAACACCTCTAAATTAAGCCTTAATGTGAAACCCTAGGTAAGGGCTTTAAAGTGCCCCCTCCCCCCAAGCTATATCCACACACACATATATATATATACACACACACATACATATATACACACCTGGTATATATACACACACGCTTAAGTTTTTTGCAATTGTGGCTGATTCTGGTGGAAAAAGCCTTACATAAAAATGTCTTGCTTTCCCTTGTATTTCTGCCCTGCCACCATTAATATGCCCAAATAGGTCCTGTTTGTGCACCAGTCTTCAAGATAATCAAAAGACAGCAAAGTTATAAATCAAAAGATGAGGGAAAATGGTGGTCAATAAATAGAAAATAGAATGTAATTTCAGTTTTGACTCTTAAATATAACTGTCAGGTGTAAGGATATCCTTTCTTCTGATTCATGTTGACCTGTGCTTCCTCCACCTCTTCTGTTTTATTCCCCTACCAGTCAACAGATCACCAGTTATCAGGAGGACAGCTCTGACATGAAAAGGTCAAGCCCTGCTGCTTTACCAAGATGGCCACCTTCACACAGACACAGTACAGAATAACGCTTGGTAAACCAATAATTGGAAAAAATCAGCTGCAACGAAATCACAGGCAATGCTGGTGACTATTCCTTTGCTCTCTGCATGTATTTTTTTGGGCACAGCTTCCACAGTTCCGGTCCTCTTTATGTTAAAAAAGTAAACAACCCTTGCCTTCTGCACCAACTCATTAAAGTCAATTAATACAAAAACGACCCCCTCAATAAATAGTTTCCCCGTTGTAAATTACTCTTTGAACAAGTTACTTACACAGCCGCCAGCCATGATTTCTGCAAGCATTGGAATTGAGCCATCTCGCTGAGTAAACTTGTCTCTAACAAAATCATTCACCTACATAAAAAGAAAGAACATTGTAACATATAAATAAACAAAAAGAATACTTTTCTTACTGTTTTCTGTACTGCAGTTGTACTTTTCTAGCACACATAAAATACATTTATATATAATGCAATCCATAGGTGTGCGTAGCCTATTGAATTAGGGTGTACACACCAAAGCTCAAACACATATTCGTGTGTGTGCATGTATATATATATATATATATATATATATATATATATATATATATATATACACACACACACACACACCGACAGTGTCAGTGTAGCAATGGATGGTGTCAGTAGGGCAGTGGACGATGTCTGTGGTTTTTATTTTGATTATTTAATTTAATGTTTTTTTAATTACGTTTTTTACAATTTTTTTTAGGAATCTGTGCCACACATGATGATTAGGGTGTGCCTAGGCACACCTGGCACACCCTGTGCGCACATCTATGATGCAATCTATAACCAAGGCGTACTAGTGATGCGATTTCATTCCTATATAATGGACTCCTGGGGTATACTCCAACAGCCTGAAAAGAAACATATTTGTGTGTATTATCTTACTCAGTCTAACAAAAAAGAAGTGGGTAGCCTCTCATGTGTAAGGAAATATGAATGAGGGAGATCATAAGCTGCAAGATATCAACATTTTCACACTTTTTACATACAACTGCTGCAATGTACTGGCAATTTAAAGTCCAAGCTCACTTTTTTTTTAACTAAATATCCCCAACCTGCAATACTGATCTTCAACTTGTAGCTGTCCCTGTAGTACCTCTTTTCTGCTACTAGGTGTCCTCTGTCTTTTCGGTTGAATGATGCTCAGCATAACTCAAGCTGTCAGACTTGAGATATTAACTGTGGGTACATTGTGCCTTGGGCCAGCCCCCTGCATTCACTGTGTAATGGTACACAGTGTGTTTTTTGGTTGATTATTAGCATTTGTTAAGGGAACTGGCACACTTGTTTTCAAGGAGGGTTGGGACTATTGCACGTGAATTTTCATTATTTTTAAGATTTTACAAGTGGACTTGAATATATATATTTGAAGCTTACTCCTTTATCATGCACAAGTTTCAATTACATGTTCTGTAATGGACACGTAATCCTTTATTTTTATGTATATGATGTTTTTCATTCTGTTTATATATGATGTATTACTGAGTTATTGATATTTTGGTTTTGCACACTTTTGAAATAGTTACTATACAGGATTTTGCCTTTTCAGCACACACGGTCATTTTTATAGTGCTCACAGAAGGAGTAAGCATAATTCTTTTGAATAAATCAGGCTTTTCATTAGAAAACTAAAACTAAGCTGTTCCGCATCATCACCGCTCCATAATTATATAACAAAGAAACCTTAGATCAAAGCGATCCTTTGCTCCTCTTTCACAAGGTTGCACATTGAAAATTCAATTTGAAACCACATTATGCAAAGTTGGCCAATAGCAAATACAGCAGGAGTTAGCAGTTTTCTCCACTGCTGGGTAAGGTGTAGACTTGTACAGGTCTAATTTGGAAACACTCTTCGTAATATCTGCACATTAATATATGGTACCCATAAATGAAAGAGCGCAAAAAGCTTCCGAAACCTCCCACGCTTCAACAACTCTGCATTATTTTGATCTGCGGTGAGACAGGTCCCAAGGTTTGGATATTATGAATTTATCCATGGCTACCTAGCCCAGTTCAGGCCCCATCCCTTTTGATAGGCCTAATGTAATCTTAAATGAATAAACAATATGCATGCAGCAAGTTTATGTGAATCTCTGGGTAAACTATTGCAGTCTTTGTGCAACTTACCGTCAGTTTAATAGCTTTTTCAGGTGCAACGCCTACAAGCTGTGGTAGAAGACCTGCACAGGAGGTACAGAAATAAATCAGGGTTTCATAATGTAATTCATAGGAAAGCACTGCAATTGTTTATTATTCTCTTCATCTATATTTACAGCACTAGCACTGAGCTGCTAAAAAAACAGTATATTATAGAACAGTTAATGGTTTCTACTTTCTACAAAAAGCTGTAACACATCTTAAGCATAAACATTCAACACATAATAAGCACAAAGAAATAAATACAGTATAAAAAAAATATAAAACAATTTTTTGTTTTTAATTATCAGCAATTACCCCATTTGTAGTATGCCTAAATGGTTGGCTATCAAGCATGGGACTGGGCATATTCAGAGATGGTGTGTAGCAGGTGGTTGGTCTTGTAAAGTAAGTCGGAGGTGTTCATTCTCTAAGGAAGCATGTCTACTTGTATGTGAGGTTGCATGTGGAGTTGGTCATTCAATGATTTCACCTATATATCCAGTCATTTCTCCAGTGTTAACCTTGTGGCTAACAGGGAGTCCCATTATAGTGGAGGGATGGGTATAAGGTGCTTAGTTTGAGAGGGTGAGGTAGTGTTCAGGAAGGTGTGGGGAGGGTGTAGAGGGAATTTGGGGAAAGGGATGGCCGGGGGAGGAATAGAGGGACAAAAAGAAAAAAGACAAAAATTGTTTTTGTATGTTGTAGGAGGGGATAGTTCTTATATATTGCTGAGAACACATCATGAGGGCTCAAACGTTACTTAAAAGGTTGCTTGAATGGGACCCTTCTAGTCTTTCTGACTTTGGGCTGAAAGAGTAAATACTGAATTAGTCTGCACAACCATCATGTGAGTGTGTATTGTGGTTCAATTTTTCTCCAGCTTTCATAACTCCCAGGATTGACTTTACTAGATCACCTGGAACAGATAGGCAGTATTTAAGGCAATCCTGCCATAGACCAATGTGCAAATAACATACAAATGTAGTAAGACATTCTGGGTAAGGTAACGCTTTGCAAGGCAGATCAGTAAGTTAAAGCCATGCCCACTGGGCACAGATTCAGCCTAGTGGGCCATGTGGGCGTAAAGGTCCTGATACTTGCAATAATGAGCAGAAATACCAGACCACTACTGAGGTGGCCCGCTAGTTCAAAACAGTAATGTCCAAGGATCAGTTATTTAAAGGTTGCCTGATTGATTTAGATGTCTAGTCAGTGGGGCATTCAGATGCAGGGTTGCCACTCTAACCCCTCTCCTCTCCTGTTTGCATAAATCAAGCTCAATTTGTTGTAAATGTGTAAAAAAACTGCATCTAGTTTTCTAGGTCTTCATTTTAAGGAAGTTGTAGTTAGTTCTTACATATGTTATAATGGCAGTTCTTGGGAACTGTGATGAGAGAGTCAGGTGTCAACAACATTGAACATCTGAAGGGAACAGAGATAATGCTACAGAAAGACAAAAAAAAGCCTAAAAACAGATAATAGTTCTAGGGAAGTCACCGTCAAAGTAGGCCAAGCACACCATGAACAGGAATATTTTGCCTGGTTGAATGATCCAGGGTAGATTGGTAGAGAACAAAGAGGAGGTAAGCAGCACAGGCAGATGTTGTCAGTGCCTACCATCTCAGGGGACCTCAGTAGTCATAGGACAGTTTTCTAACCCACCCAAATCAATTGTTCCCCCCAGATCATACCTAGCCAATAGCAAGCATCATAATTTTCTTAGATTAACCACTTCAGCCCCGGAAGGATTTCCCCCTTTAGGACCAGAGCTCTTTTTGCGATTCGGCGCTGCGTCTCTTTAACTGACAATTGCGCGGTCGTGCGACGTTGTACCCAAACAAAATTTGCGTCCTTTTTTTCCCACAAACAGAGCTTTCTTTTGGTGGTATTTGATCACCTCTGCGTCATTTCTGATCGCCGCTATATACAAAAGAAGAGCGACAATTTTGCAAAAAAACCCAAATTTCTTACTTTTTGCTAAAATACAAATCCAAAAAAAAAAAAATACAAAAAAACATTTTTTTCACCGTTTTTGGCCGATTTATATTCTTTCTCATATTTGCGATAAAAAAAAAATTGCAAACGGCGTTTATTGACTGGTTTGCGCAAAAGTGGCCGCCTTTACGGATGATGAGAATTAATTTTGGGGGTTTTTATTTTTTTTTATTAGTAATGGTGGCGATCTGCGATTTTTAGCGGTACTGCATTATTGGAGCGGACATGTTGGGCCATTTTGACACTTTTTTGGGACCATTGGCATTTATACAGCGATCAGTGCTATAAAAATGCACTGATTACTGTGTAAATGCCATTGGCAGTGAAGGGGTTAACCTGCAGGGGGCGCTCTAAGGGTTAACTGTGTTCCCTGGGCGTGTTCTAACTGTGGGGGGACTGTCCTAGCAGGGGAAGGGAAGCGATCACACCTTCCGTGTAAAGGAAGGCTGTGATCACAGCCCTTCCCCCTCACACAGAACGGAGGTCCGTGTTTACTTACACGGACCTCCGTTCTTTCACTCCGGGGGGGGGGGCATCGCGGGTAGCCGACGGCAATCGAAGCCGCCGCACCCGCTCCCTGGCCCTCCCCGAACACAGTGTGCGATCTCGCAGCCGCCGTTAAATGACGGCGATTTGCGATATCGAACCACTCTGTCGCCGTCAACCTGTGGTTGGCGGTCGGCAAGTGGTTAAAGAAGGGTTAGTCAGAGTTTCCTTCTGCTGTGCAGTAATTTAATCTTGGTTTTCTTCAAACAGCTTAAAGAGTAGTTTTAGATTTGCCAGACTGTACAGTTTTGCCTGCTGTACTTCTCGCCCCCTCCTCCACATCAACACTAAAGATATGATAGACCAGGGCTTGACAAATTTGCTTTGAATCTAGGAGCCAGCTAAAAAAGTTAGGAGCCAGGTTTTTTTGGTGTAGTGTGGGGTTGTCAGCGCCCCCCGGGGGTAAGGCAAGTAATTTGCGCCCTCCCTAACTTCCTCACAGCAGAGCAGCCAGTCAATAACTCCAACGTAACACCATTACATCAAGGTTATAGGCTGGCCAGAAAGAGTGATTTTAAAAAATCTGTTATGGGGGAAATCTTTATTATGCCTAATGCATTGTGACTGTGGCATGTAAAACGCCCTCATCTGCTGCCTAATGGAGCTTAAGGGAGGCCATTGGTATGTGGCAAAAACAATTCTCTACTGCACATTTTTACCACCCAACTGCACATCTAAACAAAGCCTTAGCGACATTTTAAATAAAATACAAAAAAAAAGTGAAAAAGTATTCCAGCGCTGCTGATCTTCTCCTGCCTCTTTGCAGCCACTTCCTGCTTATATGTGTGTGTCCCATGGTGACTATTCATTTGTCTGGTGGGTTTCCTGTCACCATGAAATACTGGAGCTCAGCTGCACATAAAGAGTGGTAATTGTTGATGGTACACAGGGCTTTATCACAATTTTGTTGCTTAGAATAAAGATCACCATTCTCGCAGTGTAACATCATCTTTCACATTATACAAAAAAAAAAAAAATGGGGTAACTTTACTGTAGTTTTTTTTTATTCTATTCATTAACCACTTCCCGCCCGGCGCATTGACAAATGACGTCCGGGCGGGTGGCTCATTATCCTGACTGGATGTCTATTGACGTCCTCAGGATAATCCGCGATTGTGCGCCCCTGGGGGCGTGCATCGCGGCGATCGGTGGTGCCGTGGGTCAGTCTGACCCACCGCATTACTGATCGAGGTAAAAGGCTTTGATCAATCACGGCTGATCACAGTGTAAATAGGAAGAGCCGTTTATCGGCTTTTCCTCTGCTCAGGTCTGCAGACCTAAGCAGCGGAGAGCCAATTGGCTGCTCTCCTGATGGGGGGGGGGCTGCGCTGAACATTTATCAGCGCAGCCACCCTCAGGATCACCCCACTGGACCACCAGGGAGCCGGATCAGGACCACCAGGGAGCCCCCCTCCCAGGACATCACAATGAGGCCGCCCAGGACCACCAGGGAAGGCGCACAGAGGCCGCCCAGGACCACCAGGTAAGGGCAATATTATGCACTGTAGGGATGGCACTGTGCCCATGTATGATGCCTGCCAGTGCCATCCCTTGGGGGCAGTGCCCACCACTGCCACCTATAAGTGCCCACCTGTGCCACCTATCAGTGCCCACCTGTGCCACCTATCAGTGCGTGCCTGTGCCACCTAAAAGTGCCCACCTGTGCCACCTAAAAGTGCCCCCTATCAGTGCCCATCAGTGCCCAGTGCCACTTATCAGTGCCACCTAGGAGTGTCCATCAGTGCCGCATATCAGTGCCACGTATCAGTGACCATCAGTGTTGCTTGTCAGTGCCGCTATCAGTGCTGCATATTTGCCCCATCATCAGTGCCACCTTATCAGTGCCACCTCATCAGTGCCAATCTGTACTGCCTCATCAGTGCCCGTCAGTGTAGCCTCATCGGTGCCCATCAGTGTAGCCACATCAGTGCCCGTCAGTGAAGGAGAAAATGTACTTTATACAAATTTTTGTGCCAGAAACAAAGAATTTTTTTTTTCTTTTTTCAAAATTTTTGTTTTTTTTGTTATAGCGCAAAAAATAAAAAACGCAGGGGTGATCAAATACCACCAAAATAAAGCTCTATTTGTGGGAACAAAATGATAAAAATTTTGTTTGGGTACAACGTCGCACGACCGCGCAATTCTCATTCGAATCGCAACAGCACTGAAAACTGAAAATTGGTCTGGGCAGGAAGTGTTCTAAGTGCATGGTATTGAAGTGGTTAAAGTGTATTTTTTCCAAAAAATTGCGTTTGAAAGACCGCTGTGCAAATACCGTGTGTATTAAAATATTGCAACGACCGCCATTTTATTCTCTAGGGTCTCTGCTAAAAGATAATATATAATGTTTGGGGGTTCTAAGTCATTTTCTAACAGAAAATACTGAATTTTACTTGTAAGCCACAAATGTGAGAAAAGGTTTAGTCTTTAAATGGTTAAACTTTCCTCATACAGCCCGGAGATAATTGCTTTGAAAGAAAAATAAGATACATTGTTGTTCGTTTATTCTTCTAACTATCAACAAATATTCTGGGCAGCCAGCCAAGTTTAACAGCTGCTAGATTAAAGTGGATGTAAACCCGAAAAAAAAATGTAATTAATAATTCTGCCTGGTAGAGTATAGCATGTCATATCATCTGTGCCCAGTCTTGCCACAAAGAGTTAATCCAACTGTGAGTAATGAGCTTATCTTTTTCAGGAAGAGAAAGTCTGACTAACAGGGAAATACTCAGTCGATCCGCCCCTTGCTCTGTGAGTGACAAGCAATTTGCTTATCTCCTTCACACAGCAGAGAAAGTTTTACACTCCCCCCTCCCTCCCTCCTCAATGTCTCAGTATAGGAGGTGGGTGGGGAGGCTTGTGACATCACAACTCCACCCACCAAACTCCAGCAAACACAGACACCCTCTGATTTCAGAGTTTTACAGAGCTGCTAGTGCTAACAGGAAGGACATTTGAAAGGTAGGGATAGATGCAGGAGGCTTGCATGTATATATACATTAATACTGGGTGGGTGGTGGGTGGGTGGTGGGTTTATATCCAATTTAAGCTGAGAGCGGCTCTTGCTGAATCTGACACGCTGTTTTAACATAGGGAGAGAAGGAACGGCTGACATTCACCAGGACGCGATTTCTGGTCGCCATGGCGACCTGGCGCCCGGGGATTGTCGAGGCCTGTGATAGCCACCAGTAAAGTGTAATGGATAATGGCACTGCAGCCGTGCATTTTCCTGAATGGCCAAGTGTAGATGTTGGCAGAAAGCTGACTGCAGCAGGAGCTGTACTATCCAGCAAAAATAAAAATAACTCTGTTAGAAGAAGGCTAACATTACGTTTCTGCACAGTAGAGGCAAATGCTTAGTAAGCCCCCTTAGCTAGAAAATGGGGGGCACAGAGTTTGGCTTTTAGGCCTGATGCACACAGGACGTTTAAAAAATGTTATAAAAATGCCAGTAGTGTTTTTGAGCGTTTTAACATTAGCGTTTTTTTTTTTTTACAATGGATCAAAAATGTCCAAAAACACAGATGAGACGCAGTTTTGGGCGTTTTTCAGCGTTTAAGTGTTTTTAAAGCTGAAAAACTCCTCTCAGAACCCACTAGTCTTGGGGTTTTTTTACAGCTCAAAAACACCCCTGTCCAAAACAATTGATAACAGTCTATGTATGCATGGACGCATAGTACAACATGATGGGTAGTTTATTGACTGTAGAAAAAAAGATCTGAAGCCAAAAACGGCAGCTGTAAAACAGTCCAAAAACGTCCTGTGTGCATGAGGCCTTAAGAGGCTTTTAGATGCAAGATAGCAGTTGATAGCCAGATTGGTTATCAGCTTATATCTATTGGTAACTTGGAAAGTGTTTTCCTGCTCCAGCTTTTTTCTGTAGGTTACTATTCTCTTGCAGTTGCTTGGGATGGCATGAGGCTCACAACCAAACCTCTCAGCAATACCCTAGTAACGTGTGTGGCCAAAGCAAGACTTCGGCAGATGCAAATCTTCACACTTCCAAAATTCACACTTAAAAACTGTTTTGTAGTGTTCAGGTTTTATTGAGCTATGCTTCAGTTTTGATACCCAGTGTGGTAAATCTGTGTTGACACAAACGTATAATTAACCCAATCAAATTGCTACCATGCTGTTTTCTCCTACAACACAGATATTCACATTCACACATTTTATATACTTTTGTATTGCTGATAGAAAAGGGAAACACAATTAAGTACAAAAGGCTTATTCAAACAGCCGAGAAATAAGTTTTTGTACTCCACGTTTTACAGAAGGCGACAACCCCATACACTTCAATTAAGTCGAATAATATTCAATCATAACTCAATAGAATTATGCAATTTTGCATTTTATAAAAGCAATAATTGAAAATTGCAGTTTCTTTGTTCCCTTTACTTTATACTAAACAAACATTTAAAACTGCAGAAATAAGCTCCAATGAAAAGAAATCCAAAAGTGTTTTTAAATTAGAAATTAAATTATAACAATTTTGATTGAAAAGAAAACTCCAGTTAAGAGAAAAAAAAAAATCACAAATAAGTTTATATTAGGCCAATATTTTTATACCTATGCCTGCTTTTGTATTATGTAATACAAGACTAGCAGTCAACCAAAAATGTATATAAGCACAGGCATAGTAGTACGGGGTGGGGGTTAGGTGATAGGGGTGGGTTTACCATAAAGGACTGAACCTCCAACTTTCAGGGAAAAAAAAGTTCCACAGAATCGCTATTGTGTATTTTGACATCTTTGTGTTAATTTACGTTAATTTGTATATCACTATAGTCTCCCATGGTACTGTATAACATGCAAAAGGTTAGTAAAACAGATAATACAGACATAAAATGCTTTCAATGACACAGACATATTTTATATATTGTACGGTAACAAGGAAATAGACAGCCATCCCTGATCGTCCAAGCTTAGTATCTATAACAGCCTTTCTCAAATGGGGTTCCAAATTCTTCCTACAGCCCACCAATGTAAGATGCATACCGTTCACTGATCATCAATGTAGGGGTACTTCTGGGACTAATCACCAACTAAAGTAGGCCCTTCTCCTACCAAACACCAAGGCAAGGAGGCCCTTCCCCAACTAACCACCAAGGGGGCCCTCCTTCCCACCGACCACCAATGTAAAGGGGCACAGACAGTGATGAATACTGACTACCAAAGATCGGGGACACTACAATTTTTACCATATGCTTTTTTATTGGAAAATCTGTGCGATTTTAATTATTTATTTAATGTTTTTAACTTAAATAGAGAAGCTGGAGTTAATAACAATATCTGTGTGGAAGTTTAGTCATAATCTAAGACTAAGCCTATTCTATCTAACCCTGTAAAGAAAAGATTTGTGTACTTACCTATTCTGAAGCCCCTCTGGTTCAGTCATGTGATCTCTCCAATGGCTTCTGTGTAGAGGAGAGATCGCAGACAATGGCTGCAAATGTCTGTGCCGCGACGCTTTCCATAGGCTTACTGTGGGGTGTCTGTTGTCAGCTGCCCCTCCTCTACACTCCTCTAAACTTCCACTTTAAACATGCTTGGTTTGGTAGTGGGTGCAACTGGGTACAAGGGATTACCTGGGTCCTCAAATTTTTTAGGGGTTCATCTAAATTGAGAAAGGTTGATCTAGAAGCAAAAAATATAGAAACAAGAGGGGAGGTAAAATGACTATAAGTGCCTTATGAGATATGGCAGTAGAGAACATATTAGATATGATAATATGCTTGCTTGAAATGTCGGGTTTATAGGCGCATCTAAAGCTTTGCCCAGTGGCAAGCAGCATACCGTATGTAGGGGATTACCAAAGAATGGAGATGTGAGTAAGCAGAGTAGAAGTCACTGTTAGAATGGTATCTGGAAACTAGATGGGAAATGTATGGAAAGGTCAAACAGCAGAGAGCTTTGTGGCATAGTATTAGAAGTTCAGCGCAATATCTCTGTGATACTGGTAGCCAGTGAAAGGACTGATATCAGTTGTCTCTGCGATGAGGAGGGTGCCTGCCCTGTTTGCAACAGGACTTAGAACAAAAATAGAGGCTGGATGGCCATACTCCAATGCAATCTCCTTTATTTTGTGTAAAGTAAAGACATATACAGCACAGGTGGTGAACAGTGCCAGTTAACGCGTTTCACCCCTAAAGCCGATGCTTAAGGATAGCTATGCTTAAGCACCAACTCTAGGGGTGAAACGTGCTAGCTGGGACTGTTGGTTCACCACCTGTGCTGTATATGATCTCACTTTATACAAAATAAAGGAGACTGCATAGGCGTGCGGCCGTCCAGCCTCTATTTTGTTCTAAATCTAATTTTGGAACTGGTGTTCTACTTGCCTGTGCCAACTCTAAAATGTTGAATTTCCCATCACTTACTGTACCGGAGATAATATTCAGAGGACAAAAAGAAAGGTGAACCCCCCACAGGCAGCAATGAAAAGCTGATAGGGATTTTAAAACTTCCCCCGTTGATTCAAAGTGTTGAAGATAGAAAAAAAAGTTTTGACTTTACATACACATTAAGCCATATTCAGGAAAGTAAACAAGGACAATGTTTCGAGGGCTCGTAGTAGGAAAGAAATACTGCAGATACAATAGCGTGCTTCTGGAAGTTGCATATAAACTGGCCATTGTACACAATGCAGTTCTCACCAGCTGTGGAGGAGCTAAAATTGTAAATTGTAAAATTCAATATGCATGGACTGTTTACAATGAAACAAAAATTGAAAAGATCTTAACATTATTTCATTTTACTATTGATTTCCATCATGACTGAAAGATTCGGATATTCAGTAAATTACTTCTGAAGCTTAGATTTAAACAATATTTACATAAATCAATATTAAACTGCTTATGATTTTTGCCCCAATTGGATTTTACTTTACAGACCAATCATTAAAATTCACACTCCACATGAATCAGAAGGGTTCAGGTCAGTATTACCAAATCACATTATTATATGGAATAAAACATTCTCTCTTTCCTAGCTACCAGCATTATCATTGATAATTCGAATTTTATTCTATTTTCTTGTTCAATAAATTTTAAATAAGGTTTTGACAAGGTATAAGGCTCCGTTCAAATATGCTGCGGCCGCGGTTCACATCATGGGGCCCGGGTGAATCCCTGTTCACCAATTCAGCTGTAAGTCAGCCTGAATCAGGCCAGAAGACACACAGGACCCTTTTTAAATGCAGACCGCGGCCGCCACGGAGCTGTGTGAACCGGCTCCATTGAGAGCAGGTCGTACTCTCCTGTCATGCGAATTGGATGTGGGGAAACCCACATCCAATTCACATATGTGTGAGCCCGGCCTAAAGGTATGTAAGATATAAATGTAAATATATACAGTATCTCACAAAAGTGAATGCACTCCTCACATTTTTGTAAATATTTTATTATATCTTTTCATGTGACAACACTGAAGAAATGGCACTTTGCTACAATGTAAAGTAGTGAGTGTACAGCTTGTAGAACAGTGTATATTTGCTGTCCAATCAAAATAACTCAACACGCAGCCATTAATGTCTAAACCGCTGGCAACAAAAGCGAGTACACCCCTAAGTGAAAATGTCCAAATTGGGCCCAATTAGCCATTTTCCCTCCCTGGTGTCATGTGACTCACTAGTGCTACAAGGTCTCAGGTGTGAATGGGGAGCAGGTGTGTAAAATTTGGGGTTTTCTCTCTCACTCTCTCATACTGGTCACTGGAAGTTCAACATGACACCTCATGGCAAATAACTCTCTGAGGATCTGAAAAAAAGATTTGTCACGCTACATAAAGATGGCCTAAGCTATAAGAAGATTACCAAGACCCTGAAACTGAGCTGCAGCACAGAGGCCAAGACCATACAGCGGTTTAACAGGGCAGGTTAAACTCAGAACAGGCCTCCCCATTGGTCGATCAAAGAAGTTGAGTGCACATGCTCAGTGTCATATCTAGAGGTTGTCAGGGGGTCAGTCTGCGTGCTTTGATCATATGCCGCACACTGCATCAAATTGGTCTGCATGGCTGTTGTCCCAGAAGGAAGCCTCTTCTAAAGATGATGCACAAGAAAGCCCGCAAACAGTTTGCTGAAGACAAGCAGACTAAGGACTTGGATTACTGGATCTATGTCCTGTGGTCTGATGAGACCAAAATAAACGTATTTGGTTCACATGGTGTCAAGCGTGTGTGGCGTCAGTTGTGTGTGGTGGCGCAATCAGGTGAGGAGTACAAAGACAAGTGTGTTTTGCCTACAGTCAAGCATGGTGGTGGGAGTGTAATGGTCTGGGGCTGCATGAGTGCTGCTGGCACTGGGGAGCTACAGTTCATTGAGGGAACCATGAATGCCAACTACTGTACTGCGACATACTGAAGCAGAGCAGGATCCCCTCTCTTCGGAGACTGGGCCGTAGGGCAGTATTTCCAAACACACCTCCAAGACAACCCCTGCCTTGCTAAAGAAGCTGAGGGTAAAGGTGACAAACTGGCCAAGGATGTCCCCAGATCTAAGTCCTATTGAGCATCCTCAAACGGAAGGTGGAAGAGCGCAAGGTCTCGAACATCCACCAGCTCTGTGATGTCGTCATGAAAAAGAGTGGAAGAGGACTCCAGTGGTAACCTGAAGCTCTGGTGAACTCCATGCCCAAGAGGGTTAAGGCAGTGCTGAAAAATAATGGTGGCCACACAAAATATTGACACTTTGGGCCCAATTTGGACATTTTCACTTAGGGGTGTACTCCCTTTTGTTGCCAGCAGTTTAGACATTAATGGCTGTGTGTTGAGTTATTTTGAGGAGGGCAGCAAATCTACACTGTTATATAAGCTGTACACTCACTACTTTACATTGTAGCAAAGTGTCATTTCTTCAGTGTTGTCACATGAAAAGATAATAAAATATTTACAGAAATGTGGGGAATGTACTCACTTTTGTGAGATACTGTACACACAACAGTGCAATGTCAATACAAGGTCCACTGAGTGATTATGCAGCATCAAAGTACTATATGACCTTTCCAACATGATATAGACCGCAAATATGCATTGATGAATGGTGTATCTAGTGTAATTTTAATGAAGGGACATGTAATATATGCTAATCTAGAACTGGAAACTGCTTTCCATACTCAGCATAGTAGGACTTGGGAGGAGGATTAGGGACTTTCCGATATCAAAAGAGTGTAAATATGAACAATATACAGCAAAATATCTTAAAATACATGATTTTTTGGACATTACAATGAACCCTGAGACAGCAGGGACAGTATAGTGCAACAACACAATGCTGGAATGCATAAAAAATGAAGTTGTAAATAGTGCAGGCTTGTGACCACATGCATAGGTAGTAAACAAATACACCATCAGCAAAACCCCTGATTTGTTTCAACTGTTTGCAGTCTTCCTCAGGGGGTTGACATTGATAGATGGTTCCATAGGGTCTCTGTAACAAATACATGATTCAATAATATACCAAGTAGAGAAGTGTTCAATTGTAGCGACACAGATCAAAATGATGAAACATGTGCATACACTTACAATTTGAGAACAGTCCAAACGAGGAACATGTAATTATCACAAGTTGGACATATGTTGGATATTTCTGGAACAGGCGGCACAGACCGAAAAAATCCCTCCAGTGGTCCCTGGGAGAGCACAAGGAATATAACTGAGATCCTATAATACATAGATAAGAAATACCTGAAAAGATAATAAATCTATCACTAGCTACATGGTTTAGATGCACTTGCATTAAACAGACCAATGTTATGAATCATTGCATGCACTGAGTTACTATGGTTTTACCTAAGGTGGGTAAACTATCAACAAATCAAGTTTGGTAGAGAGCTCCCAAAGGGGATAATAGATGGAGCTCTCCTATAGGTGAACAGAGGAGTCGGATGAACGATTTAGGCATATCTGGAATCAGATCAAAACAAGTGTCAGTACTTATTGACATGTTTTTGTTTTTTGACAAAATAACTTTGGGAATTAAATGTAGTAATGATTCTTTTTTTTTTTCCTCCCGGATCAGCTTTGCCTGTAGGCCCCATCATAGACGGTCCTCATACTTCGACTTTTATGTCACTATATAAGCGTCATCGCGAAGTGACGTCACATCATGTCCAGTTTCCCTCTTTTTTTTTAATTAATTATTGATTATTCTTTATTTTAATAATTTGTGCTCCATAAAAGATATACAACACCATCGGACCTTATGTCAACACTTAGTCCCCCATTCTAGTAGGCACTCCATTTATTTTCCGAGGATCCCCCCCCCTCCCCCTAAATCTCTGCCACCCACCTCCCCCATCCCCTAGGTTCTGATTTTTGTTTCATCCGCAGTCATTAACCTCACATATCTACTGGATTTTTTGAAATGTGTCCATCCTTCCCACTTCTCTATCCCATCCTCTGTATCCTCTTCCTCACTGCTTTTCAGGTACTCCATATTCCTTACCTCCTCTACCCTCAGGCACCATTCCCTCAGTGTCAGTGTTTCTGTTTTTTGCCAATATTTTGGTATCAGGCCCTTTGCCGCATTCAGAAGATGTGACACTACTGTCTCCATATATTGTTTAATGGGTCTGTCTGTCCCATGAAACAAACAGGTCCAGGGGTCACATCTGGATCTCTATTCCACTTATTTCCTTAGTAATGATTCTAAGAGGCTGTCTATCTTCGGGGTTCAGATTGGATTTGTTCCTAAAGAGAAGATGGGTGCGGGGTTGATAAAAAACATGTTATATGCCTTCCGTAGACAAGTTTTGGAGTATCCCCTATCAAACAAACTAATTTGCAGGTCATTAGCAGCTACCTTAATTTTTAATCATTGCTATTTCCAGATTTTGTCGTATATTTCACTGGCAGCAAGCATAAATCCGCTTTGGGGGCCCTCTACCAAACTTTTGATTTGTTGATAGCTTACCCACATTAGGTAAGACCATAGTAAGTTCATGTAATGATTCATAACATTGGTCTGTTTAATGCAAGTGCATCTAAACCATGTAGCTAGTGATAGATTTATTATCTTTTCTGGAATTTCTTATCTATGTATATGATCTCACATTGTCCTGGGGATCCAGTGATATCCCCCAGGGACCAGTGGAGGGATTTTTTCTGTTTGTGTCACCTGTTCCAGAAACATCCAACATATATGTCCAACTTGTGATACTTACATGTTCTTTGTTTGGACTGTTCTCAAATTGTAAGTATGTACATGTTTCATAATTTTGAACTGTGTCGCTACAATTGAACACTTCGCTACTTGGTATATTATTGATTCATGTATTTATTACAGAGACTCTATGGAACCATCAACCAATGTCAACCCCCTGAGGAAGACTGCAAACAGTTGAAACACGTCAGGGTTTTTGCTGATGGTATATTTTTTTTACTACCTATGCATGTGGCCACAAGCCTGCACTATTTACAACTTCATTTTTTATGCCTTCAAGCATTGCGTTGGCAGATATCTCTTTCCTTTGTGGGATCAAATCATTTCATTGACTGACCATCATCTCACAATTTTGTTGGAGCTTGAATGACTGTCTTTATCTGGATCTTCAGGTATGTGGCAAACCTAATAGTTTTCTCCCTCTTAGGGGATTCTCTGGGGATGCTTTCCCCTTCCCTGTTGGTGTTCTCCCATCTCTTGGTTGTCCTATGTGACATTTCAGACTGTATATAGACCTGGAGTTATTGATATAGAGATATATATTCATAAATTGCCTCTGCACCCCCTCTTTTTTATGTGCATACATGTGTATGTAACAACTATGCACATTTATGGATGCACGTACTGGATTGCAGTGTCAATATCTAATTGGGTCAATTTCATTTGACAGATGTCCATTAATTAATGTAAGGGAAATTGAGAGAGACCTTATACCACATTGTTTTGTCGATCCACCCTGCAGTCTTCTGTGCCCTCTGCCTGACTCTCCATTTGTGTGGGATTTGCACACCATTGGGCTGGTAATTTTACAGGAAACCTTTTTCAGGTAAACTATGAATATTAATTCACTATATGGGTTCAGCCTCTACAAAGGGTCTTAGGTGACATGGGTTTAATGAGTAAATATTTGTTGTTTCATGATAAATTATATGTAATTTTATGTTTTGGAGTTTGTATGAAATTTTCTTTAAATTTTTGTTGTGTGTTATTAATAAATTTAGCTATTTCTTATATTTGTTTAGAAATGTTGTGTGCCTCACAGTTCCTGATGAAGCTATAGGCGAAACATGTAGAACTCACAGGCATCTAGACAGTTTTTTCAATTTTTCCAGAATAAAACTCTGTACTGTATTGTGGTAATATTGTCCGTATTATCACGGTGGAAGTTAAAAATCTTCTACGTACTTGTTTTTAGATTTCTATGAATACAATTTCAATTTTTTTACACAATTGTGTTTTTTGTGGCACCATTAAAATCACACTTTTTCTTTATTCATTTTTCATTGCTTTGTTGCACTATACTGTCCCTGCTGTCTCAGGGTTCATTTTAATGTTACTGATTGAATTATACTGGGTTGGCACTACCTATATGTTACCTACTGGTAAATGTATATGTCCCTGTGATATGTGATTAAATAAAGTGCATATTCAGAACCATATATAAATATGTGTTTGACCTTTTGGTGAAACAAGTGACGCCACTGATTCACTTGGATGTAAACATATGTGGTCTAGTGTGGAAGGCCCAAAATCAATCTTAACCACTAGGTAATAAAGGGATAAAATGACTAATATAAATAAAATGACTGATATAAATAAATATAAATAAATGACCAATAATTAAATAATATTTAGATAATAAATGATATAGTGTGCAATATTATGTGCAATATTATTATTATTATTAACAAAGTTGCTCTAGAGGCAATGTTGCAGATTTTTCACAATCCAGTAAATAATATAAATACACCCTCAGTGCTCAGTGTTCCAAATTCAATCAAGTAAATCAAGTAAATATTTAAATATCGGTGATATAAGTGTCCTTCAGTCTATTCATTGGTAATTGGTGGTGTTCAAGCAGTTTCCAAGGGACCCCACCGATTATTCATTGGTGAATCACACGTGCTCCCCCTTGGATACCCCACTTACCGGACAGCGCCACCCCACACAGGGGTAAAGCGCAAGGGCGCCTGTCTGGGTAATAGTGGGGGTCCTGTCTGGTCCTATTTCCGATGGATCCGATCTCCTCAGGCTCACCACGATGCAATGTCCAAGTTCCCAGTGTCCTCAGAGCAAGGGGTTAACATCCGGGGTATGGAAGAAAGGAGACAGCTCCATAATGTAATCCGATTTAAAATGCCAATTTCTTTATTCACTCACAAAAAATTCAATAGAGGTATCAAGCAATAAAAAATGTTCCTAAAACTGCGAGTCATATAATTCTTGGGTCACTATTTCGCCGTATACTGCGGAGCATGTATTGTCCTTTGAGGAAGCCCCGTAAGCTTCCCTTACGAGTGGCTTGCGTTCCAGCAGCTGCTTGTTCGAAACTGGAAGTGACCGGAAATGACGCGCTACGTTAGTCTGGTGTTACTGACGCGTTTCATCATAAGACGTTGTATGACGAAACGCGCCAGTGACACCAGACTAACGTAGCGCGTCATTTCCGAATTTGGAACACTGAGCACTGAGGATGTATTTACATTATTTACTGGATTGTGAAAAATCTGCAACATTGCCTCTAGAGCACCTTTGTTAATAATAATATTGCACATAATATTACACACTATATAATTTATTATATAAATATTATTTAATTATTGGTCATTTATTTATATTTATTTATATCAGTCATTTTATCCCTTTATTACCTAGTGGTTAAGATTGATTTTGGGCCTTCCACACTAGACCACATATGTTTACATCCAAGTGAATCAGTGGCGTCACTTGTTTCACCAAAAGGTCAAACACATATTTATATATGGTTCGGAATATGCAATTTATTTAATCACATATCACAGGGACATATACACTTACCAGTAGGTAACATATAGGTAGCGCCAACCCAGTATAATTCAATCAGTACCTCTTACACTTCCTTAGTGGGAAGTATCTGCGGGGGGCAGCAAGCCTATCTGAGATTATATTACCTTAGATACCCTAAGCGCAGTACCTACATCTTCCTATTTTCATTTTAATGTTGTCCAATAAAATCATGTATTTTTAGCTATTGTACTGTATTGATCATATATCAATCTTTTTTTTTTTTGTTTGGCTGGCTGATCAAAAATAATGAACCAATTCCCCTATTCGCACATTCAAGGTGGATGGGTAATCCCCCTGCTGAGCTATTTGATTCCAGCAATGGGACTCCCCAGTTGCCAAAATACACTAATCCACACTGCAGCTAATTGGCTGCAATTCCATTCAGGAGGAGTCAATCACTAGATCAACTTCTCTCGACTGGGAATGGCCATACTTGGATCAAAATTCAGCTGGTTCCTGCTGAACTGTCCAGATTTCGATCCATGTATGGCCAGCTTAGGAGTGGCCTGTAAGTGGACCTAATTGACTTCATTATAATTGACTGTAGATGCATTACCTAAAGGGAATATGAAAAGAGACAGGACGGGGTAAGTGTAGGATGCATTTTTCTTTATTACAGACAGCAGATTGTATATCGTTTTGAGTCAGCCTTTGGTAGACTTGCTATGAGATCATCAGTGAGGCTCAATCACTGTGCAGGACTACCAAGAAAAAAGCAGCACCTGTATATGTAATGACCATATATGGCCACCAATATGTACAAACATATTTACAAGCTGTACATAGAAAGAACATTTTTAAACATGCACACAATGAAATGATTTATAAGATACATTTGCACACTGTGAAAAGGCTGCATTTTTGGCAGGTCATAAGTGACTCTTTTTCAGCTAAAATTCCCTTTTTTTAAACGGAGAATGGCACTTCATAATGATAAAGGTGCATCACGCAGTAAATTCAGTCTTCTCTGCTTGTTATATTCATCACATATGTTATAAGAAATATAGAAAACTTGTATGCTTATAAATTACAGAGATATACATTCATTTATTGATTAAAAATGCCCATAATTTATGAACATTACTATCAGAAGAACACATGGCAGAACAAAAAAACTTCAAAACAGTTTTATTTATCAAATTTGAAAAATAGGGTCAGGGCTGAGTGCTCGGGGACCCAGTTGATTTCATAGCATGTGTGTTCTAACCTCAGCCTGAACTCCAATGCAGATGTTTGTGAAATAAGATGATTCCTGATGTCTTAGCACATATATTATACAGTTATACTTTGTCCAGTTCTCCTGATTGCTGATTGTGCTGACATGTAGACATTCTTCAAAGGGCACTTATATTAAGTATATATCTTTTTAGGTCTCATATGAAAAGGCCCCGTGCCTGCTGAATTTAGCTGGGATTTCTTTGGCAATCGCTGGGTAAAGTCTTAAAGAGGAACTCTAGCTAAAAAGGTAAATCTATATCAATATATAAACGACTCTTCCCCACTGCCTGACTAGCCTGTGCACTTACACCAATAAATGGTAAACCATTTTTTAAAAGATCAGTGATACTTTCATTTTCTGCAGAAAACTTCAGCAGGCCATACACTATAAAAAGGGTGCGGCGTCAGTCAAGTGTCCTAAGACTTGTTTCAAGAAAGATCCACCAACAATAGATGGTAAAATGGTAAAGATGGTATCCAAACACCAGCAGAAGTGGAAAGGTGTAAAATGCACTCGTCACCACAGTGCAAGGAGAGGCGATCCTGCTTTCCAGAATGTGCTGACCCTCAAGTTATGAAGAGTCAACAGTGCATACGACGAAAGATGGAAGAAACACCGGACTCCTTCTTCAAAGATCCGGAAATCCTGATCACAGGGCAGAGGACTCGTGGTACCAGCGGTGAGTATAAACACAACGGCTCTTTCCATTTATTCAGATGAAAACAGGTATTGTATTAAGGCACATGGCAGAATTCCATAAGTCAACTAATCAATCTATGCAACAGGGACATCATTAGATGGAAACAGCGTACAATGACATCAAGGTGTGCAGGGTACGTCGGTAGGTTGTCAGTGGAGATAACAGGACTTCAGTTAATGGTAACTGTTATGCATACATACGATTGGCTCCCTATAATTACTACTATAATTACTACTACAATTTTTTTTTAATAATGATAATATAATATTTAATTTTAGTTCCTCTTTATGGCTGGTCACTATGATAAAATGTGGGATTTGGTTTTTGGTATGGCAAGCAACATGCATTTTTTTTTATTATTAAAAGAAATGCATTCATTTTCTTAAGGAATCTCGAACCAATAGGTTATAATCTCTATTTGGTTTTATTTCGGTTTGTGTTTTCATTCATTTTCTTACTCAAGTCCAATGTTCATCTAACCAACACCAAGACAGGAAGGCAAACACCCGAAAGCTGGACTGGGCGGATCATAAAGACCTTCAAGACAACTTTTTCTGTAAGCCTAATCTACTTGCCAAGGGAAGGTGGTTAGTAGTACTAAGAGGATACATAAGAGGTAGGGTGTTGTAATTGTCATGGTTTGGTTAAATGGGAGTGTTTTTTATTATCACTATCCTTGTTCCTAGGTATTTCAACAATCCTGCTGGGTGTCGGTTTATATCCAAACTTTATTTTTATAAAGTCATTTTCAAACTTTGCAGTAGTAGATAACAGTAATCCTCAAACTACATCCTGCTCGCTTTACCCCTGCTGGAATAATATTTAAGCATCATAATTCAAAAAATGGCTAATAGGCATCATCATACAGCTGTTCTGCAGATGTATTTTAGCTGCACTGGATAAATCACTGTTATGTTCAGAGCCATACACTTGCAGTAAGAAATCACCAAAATCCTATGTTAAAGAACTGTACTGTACAAATTTAAGAAGCCTTAAAGTGTTACTAAACCCACAACAGTAAAATCAGTCTGTATATGCAGCATAGCATGCTTGCTATACTCACTGTGAAACTTAAGGGGTTAATCCTCAGCATTGTTTAAAAAAGGCTGTTTCATCCTGTATGCCATAGATTCTTCCATCCTGCACTGTCAATCTGAGCAAGTCCATATAATACACAGCAGGGTGGTAAAGCTGCACATGCTCAGTTTGGTCTCCTATGCTGGATAGAACATTTCCTGTTTCAGTTGAACTGTTCAGGTCACATGATATTGACATCACACATGTGGGCGTGTATACAAATCTCCCCCTACTTGAACAGCTATGGACAAACTGTGCAGCTTATCAGGAAACCATGGTATACAGATCATCCCAAAAGGTATATAGTGGCAGTATTTTAAAGCAAAAAGAATATTTATAAGCTGTGGGCACCGTGGGGGGGCAGACAAACTATTTTCATAATACTGGGTTTAGTAACACTTTAACATCAAAACTCTGTTAAAATCAAGTACTCTATATGTAGAATGCACACAATGCTTGTTCTGCAAGTATGCCCCAGTTCAAATTCTGTTTCACTGTATGCTCCCTATAGTGAAAAATCACCATTCTACTACAAAATAAAAGCAGTCAATTTTCTGCAAGGTCTATGTCCCTATCAGACTCAGGGTAACCAGAAATCAACAGATCTAGCTGTGTGTCCACTTGATTCATGGCCCAGTTGTCAGAAGTGAGAGCAATCACTCATGGTATCACTTGAATTGTTCAAACTGTGGATGTGCTTTAATTCATCTTTCACTGAGCTTGTTACATTAAAATGCAATTTGATTAGGATCCAGTTGATATGAATCACTGACTTTGGACACAATCATTATCTTAAGATATTTATGTATTCTGGATATATTTGCCAGTAGTATCCCCAGTACAGATTATGTGTATGATGACAGTCTGATTATCAGGTAATTAGACCACCCTCCCAATCCCCACGTCAACTGGCCATCAACTGAGTTTGAGTAAGATGCTACATGTCATTTTAGATGGAGAAGAGAAGGATTAGCAGTTTAGTGAATATTATTAGGCTTGACTCTCTATTTTACAGTTTTTAGCTGAAGATTTCATCTAAAATCGTATATGATCTGTAAAAATACATTTTGATCAATATCAGATGTCAATATTAGTAGAAACTGATCTCTTCACTTTTATTCTCAAATATTACAGGACTACTGCTTCGTGGTGTCACTTCCCAGAGGAAAATAAGACAAGCTCACCTAACATAAGAGAAGATTATCAAGCAAGCCAGGCTATGTCATATCAGTAGTAATGGATTATATGGCACAATAATCGTGTGTATGCTGTAAGTAACAATGCAGAACAGCAAAAAATTCATAGAGTTCAATTGGAGCATTCAGGGTAACTTTCCACTGATCTCAATGCACCAGATGCAGCACCTCTGAAGAGACTGAAGTATCTCTAGGCAAACAGACAAGAAGAACAGCAGTGCACAATCTGAGTGTAATATATTAACAGATTTATTGTGGTAAAAAGGCAAATGGCAACTCACACTGGGGTTGATTTACTAAAACTGGAGAGTCCAAAATCTAGTGTGGCTGTGAATGGTAGCCAATCTGCTTCTAACTTCAGCTTGTTCAATCAAGCTTTGACAAAAAAAAACTTGGAAGCTGATTAGTTTCTCTGCAGAGCTGCACCAGTTTTTGCCCCCCAGTTTTAGTAAATCAACCCCACTGTGACAGTTAAACTCAGGCTCATCATATAGTAAGGACTTCCGAAGCACAGTCTTACAACAACATGGAAGCTCAGACCAAGATAGGAGTACTGGGTGGATGGATACACCTGCGAGTCCAAGAGGACACATCAGGGGGCACCAAACTAAGTGCAGCAATAAATACTGAGAAATATTTGTAAATTAGTAACTCACATGGGAAGAAGAAATGGCCCTTTTTGTTTGTAATCCGTGAGTGGTTGGCTCATGCATCTGGAATGGGGAGCCTCTTCCTACAACTTGCAGCCTGGAAAGTCCAGACGGCGGCTTAGATGCGGAAGTGGAAAACAACAAGATGGAGAGCTGATCCAGTGGCTTCAACTCTTTGAGACACTGACTTGGAGCATTAATGTAGACCAGGAGTCTTGCGCACACTGACTTTCTACATATAGTTTGTATACATGGTCTGGGTTAAGTTGGCCATACATGTCTTGAATTTTGGCCGATTCCTATGAATCAGCCAAAACTCAAGCCATGCATGACCCTGTGTTGACCCAGCTCAACAAACTTTGATTGAGAAATTGAAGGAACCGGGTGGAAATGCAATCACTCTTTGGGTATTCTGACAGTCGTGGGTGCTGGTTGCCAGGGTACAATAACCAGCAGTGGAAGATTTGTCCATTCACGCTGTTTACCATTGATGGGGGAGTAGCCCTGAACCTCCTCTTCTGGGGTTCCCCACTGGTGCTCTCAGCTTCTTCTCCCTTTTGAGTGATTCCATAGCAAGCCACGCGCTTCCTATGGGGGGCACTCGTGCAGGCTCCACCCCGGGAAAGGTAGTGTGTGTCTATTGGCACACACAGTCCAGGTTGAGCCCACCCTCTGCTCCCTCCTCAGAGCATTTGAATGACAGCAGCAGGAGCCAATGTAAGGACAGAGAGAGAGAGAGCAGCGGCGCTGCTCTCAAGGACAGTGCTGGGCCGAGATCGGGTTCAGGTAAGTATTTAGGGGGGCTGGAGGGGAGCGGAATATGGGAGGATTTTTTACCTTAATGAAAAAAATGCATTAAAGTAAAAAACCTTTAGCCTTTACAACCACTTTAAGTACAAATATTGCTTAGAGTGGCTCTTCAGATGACTGAAATGTGAGTGCTATGTAAAAAAATGTAAAATGCTTCCTTTTGTTGAAAAACAAATAGATCTGCCTGCAACAGTAACCACACGGGAAGTCTCTCATCTAAAGGAGCCACATCAAGTATCTACAATGAAAAGGGAAATTGATTTGACATTATTCATTGCAGGATAGTGATTTCTCGTTCCCCCTCATAGAGCATATAAATAACAAATCACTGACGTACTAAGGACAAGACAGAAGAGGGATGATCCCTTTCTTTTAACATTTACCAAGAGGAATCCAGCCAATAGATAATGAAACTGCCTCAATTTTCTTCCCCATGTCAGTAATTTAAAAGGCTTCTATGCCGCAGAAAGGTAGTTATTAGTTGCAAGGGGAGTTGAAGAGAACACAAAGAAAGCGATCCTCCCTCCATGGTCTGTGAACCGTTGTAAGAGAACACCCACTGAATATTATGAAGGAGACAAGTCACAAAGTGCTAGCACTCCCCTTTCATCTCCTGCATTACAGCAAAGCTCTTCACTAACAAGAAACCAAGTTTCCACTACTAGAACAAACTTGGGTCTTCGGGGGAAAAAATAAATCTATGTAGGTTATGTGATACCTATATGGGCAATGCATAGGTGCCAATGCACAAACCCTGGAACCACAACGTGCAGCTGCTGTGCCCCTTGTTACATATTTAGGCTGAAAGAAGACACAAGTTTATCTAGTTCAACCAAGAGAGAAAGTGAATAAATAAATACAATGAAAACCTCCATAGAAAGAACCCGGTATTCACAATTGATCCAGAGGAAGGGAAAACACTTAATTTTGGACTGCTTGGATGATATGCAATATTCAGCTAATTTGAGGGGAGTTCCTCCTTACACGCACAGCAATATTATATTTTATACATCAGAGGTATGCTACCTGGACAGTGTTGTTTTTAAATTCGATCTTGTATAGTTGTACAACAAGATATCTTTATATGATGTGTTTTACACGTTGATTTCGTTTAGGTTTTATTTGTGTATTCTCTTTATTATCAGGGAGCTCAAGCCATTGTACAACACAAATGTGGGACTAGAGGGCACAACATTTAAAGTGATTATAATTTATAAGCGGGCTAAGTCAGCAGCTGTGATATTACAGAACCTCTACCTTTTTATTTATTTTTTTTTTAGTGTGAGCAGAAAGTTTGTGGACTAAATATAGTTTATTTGTCATTCTACATCTTTTTCTGCTATGGTCATTGGTAACATCCCAAATGTATAATTAACTTTCCTGTCCCTTTTTTTGGTCTAATGCAGTGGTCTCCAAAACTGTGCCCCGGGGACCAGATGCGGCCCTTTGCTTGCTTTTATCTGGCCCTTGAGGTATTATTCCCCACACTGTCAGCAGCAGTGGAGCAGAGTTCCTGCCGCTGACACCGACAGTGGGGTACTATTCCTCCCACTGACACTAATGATGGCCCACAATTCCTCCCATTTACACCAACAATGGGGCACTATTCCTCCCATTGACACCAATGATGGGGCACTATTCCTCCCATAGACACAAAGGATGGGGCACTATTCCTTCCTATAATACCAAGAATGGGGCAATATTCCTACCATTGACACCAATGATGATGCACTATTCTTCCCACTGAAAACCAATTATGGGGCACTATTCCTTCCACTGACACCAATGAGAGCACTATTCTTCCCACTGACACCAATGATGGGGCACTATTGCTCCCACTGACACCAATGAAGGGGCACTATTCATTCCCCCTATTACCAAAGTTGGGGCAATGTTTACTCCCACTGTCAGCAGGACATTTTCTACTTCTGCTGGCCACAGTCCGACCCGCCTAAAATTTGAAGGACAATAAACTGACCCTTCATTTAGAAAGTTTGGAGACCCCTGTTCAAATGTAATAGACCTCTATAAAAAATATACTAAGTATTTATTTACTATAGATATTTATACAGCACTTTCAATTTACCTGCTTCCCTGCTCTCAAGGAGTTTACAATCTAAGTGAGGAATCCTATGCAACCACAGTTAGAAAATGCAGGTGATGTTCTGGTCAGGATATGAACCAAGGACTCTAGGTACTGCAAGGAAGAGCTTAGCTGTCAAGAGCAGTATACTGCACTGAACTTTTCATCTGACCTCTAAAGTATTGCATTTGTTGTTTTGAAAAGCCAGTATAAAGGAAAGGAGTGGGTGAAAAAAGCACTTAAGGATAAAATCATTTTTTTCACCTATTAATTCCTCATTGTCTGGGTGACAAGGCATGGTAAGAGTGTGCCCTTTGCCTACATTCCTTGAGCTATAAATGTGTCCCTTTTTTCCCATCTCAGAAAGTTGCTAACTTGCTAAGTACAGAAGCGGTAAAGTATATCCAGTGTATAGCACTACAAAGCAGGAAGCAGACTCTGCATAAGTGGTTGTCCCTTTGTACATATAGGGGTTGATTTACTAAAACTGGTGCTCACAGAATCTGGTGTAACTGTGCATGCATAGTAACTAATTGGCTTTTAACTTCAGCTTGCTCAATTAAAGCAGAGTTACACCTAAAAGTGGAACCTCCACTTTAAAGGAAGGTGACCCCCTGACATGCCACAATTGGCATGTATTTTTTTTTGGGGGGGGGGGGAACCGGGGACCCAGGTCCAGTTCCTATCCTAGAGCCGCAGCTCCGGAAGGAAGTTCACCCCCCCTCCCCCTCTCGGCGATCTTCTGGGACACATTTTACCCGTATATCTAAAAAACAGCATTGACTATACAGTAGAATCCTATTAAATAGCCCTATGACAATATAAATGTGACAAATCATTATATCCAGCAATGCCCTGCAAAAGTAGGGAACCAAATAAAAACTGAATTTGCAGGATCTGAGGACAAAGAAAGGTTGACAGAGATTTTTGTATTATTGTGTACTTTTCGGAGTGCATTTCAATTATGTGTTTTCGAAGGTAGTATCTTTAAATAATTATTTGATATAAAATATGCAACAGAGAGGGAGAAAACAGATGTAGGCTAAAACTCAAACATACTGTAGATGCTCATACTGGCTGTTAGGCAGATCAGAAGTCAAAACAGTTCTGTCAATAAAATCATAAGTCATAAATCTAATAAGCCATGCCTGTAGCCAACAATGGATCTATTGAACCAATTTAGTGCTGAATGACCATATAGTGCAGCTTCTGCACTGCCTTGTTAAAGTGAGGCTGTGATGATAGCAATATGGGCACTGCCACTGCAAACTTTTTTTTCTTTCACTCTCACCCTAAGCATGTACCATCAGAAGTGTCTAGTAAACATTTCCTTCTTTTTGGGGGACAAGATGAAGTGATATGGAGAGCCTGAAATTGAGACTGGCTACAAACTGGCTAGCGTGTCCTAACTATATATCAATGCCCAGTTGTTATTTGTTATACTTTGTCCAACCCCTGAAGAAGGGGTGTCCTTTGTCCAACCTAAGAAGGAGAGGTTCTTTGTCCGAGCCCTGAAGGGGGTGTCCTTTGTTCAACCTAAGAAGAATGGAGTGTTCCTAACAAAAATTTTAAGTGAATTTCAAGAGAGGTGCACTTTTTGATAGGTGCTCCAAACCATACACAGAGACGTTGTTCATCTGCAAAGAAAGAGGACTATGGTGATCAGAGAGGCAGCAGCCTAGTGCCCAAAACTCAGTCCACATCTGTACCATAAACCAATCTTCAACTAGAAATATTCATTCATCTATTATACTTTTACCTCTACTCACAATACTATCATACACCTACCAGACTCTCATCCTTCTCTGCATATTGAGCCACTAAGACAAAACAAACATGAAGCAAATGTTGTCAGGAGAGGTGACCTTTATGTTTGTTCATCATCACAGCCTCCCTTTAATAAGGCAGGGCCCCAAGATGTGGTGTGCAATGTGGTCAGCACCAAAGGGCTGGCACTTAAGTGGTTGTAAAGGCTGAAGGTTTTTTTTATCTTAATGCATTCTATGCATCAAGATAAAAAGCCTTCTGTGTGCCACAGCCCCCTAATATTTACCTGAGCCCCATCTCTATCCAGCGATGTCCACGAGTCCCTCGGCTGTCCGGGACTCCCCGGATAGAGAGGGGGCATAGCCAAACCACAGCTCCATGTCTAAATGGATACACAGAGCTGCAGCTCCGCTCGGGTGCCCCCACAGAAAGCTGCTTGTTGTGGGGGCACTCGGCCAGGAGCAACGAAGAGGGACCCGAGAAGAGGAGGATCTGGGCTGCTCTGTGTAAAACCACTACACAGAGCAGGTAAGTATAACATGTTCGTTTTTAAAAACAAACTAAAAAAAACCCCCAAAAAACAAGACTTTACAATTACTTTAAACCTTGTACGAAAAGAAAAAACGCCTTCGGAGTGATTGTGTGATAATCTATTTGTTATAAAACAAATTACATCGCTTGCAACTGTGCAAAATAAACCATATGTGCAAATGACAAATTATCAATGCTGATCATCTACAAATAAGTATCATATTATGTAAACTTATACTCCTGCAAAATAAATCACAAAATTGTGCAATAGAAGTCCATATATCAAAGTGCTCTTATGCTCCAATTGTATCCAAAGTGCTATTGTGCACCAAAATCGCAGTATGTGCAAATATTCGATGCTTGGAAATATCCTTATAACAAAGTGCTTTTGTGCTCCAAACTTATCCAAAAAAGTACTGTTGCTGTGATATGTCACACACCCCTCATGTGTCCTATTCACCAAAAACAATGGCCCTCCAGCTTTTCAGTCTGGAGGTCAAACCGATTTGATAGGGACTGGAATGTTGCAATCAGATCAAACATGCCACAGCGTGGCTTCCACTTGTAGTCCAGGTTGTAGACCATGCTCAAAATAAGGGAGAACAAAGGAAGCCAGATAGTGAAGTACTGTAAACTTAGTGCTTTATTGCGCCAAAAGAAAGATACTTACAAGCTGTCTAAATAAACAGATATGTATTGCAGAGAATTCCTATCCGCGAACGCGTTAACCAGCGTGCGTTCCATGGATAACCGGAAGTGACGTTGTCGGGACTCGTAGACGGAAATTACGTCCTATCTATTTGTTAGTACATAACTTTCGAGAGACAATCATGATAGTTCATAAGAAAATTTTAGAAGAGACAAGCATAAAATTCTTTCTTGTAAGATATCAGAACTAATGATTTTCGTGTAATTAGTATAGTATTTGTATGAAAAAAATGGAGTGACCAAGACCACGTAGGCATAGAAAGGAAAAAATACATAACACCACAATACAATACATTACATTACTTCCGAAGTAATATTCTGTCTTACAGAAATTTTTGTAACCTTTTAGTTTTCAAAACTAGCATGCAAAAAACCTGTATGATCATTCATCCAATATTCTCATTGTGTGTACTAGGCATGCCCATTTGATGTTCGGCCAGCTTCTGTCGGACACGCTGCTGTACACAGGCCGGTTTCTGTTGAACCAGCCGATACCGGACAATATTCGGCCGGTGTGTACCAGGCTTATTGTAAATCCACCAGAAAAAAAAAATACTAAATTGTGGCCAACATCCCAAAAAACGTATAAGAAACAAAGAGAGTATCTGCAATAATGGGACTTTAAAATGAAGTGTACCAGGCTTTAGCTTTTCAGAGCTGTGTTTCTTGGCTCAATTCTATCAAGGGCACCATTAACGAGGAGTTTGTTTTTTTCCCTGTATATTTTAGGTCACTCTAGTTTCCTCCTGCAGTCCAAAAACACTTTCTTTCCTTTTCATCGGTCCAGAGAATGACAGGGGGATTCTGGCTCTGCATACTACACTTTGCCTTAATAAATAGCTTCATAAACCCATCTCAACAGAGCTGAAAAGTATTTTTTTTTTTCTTCAATATAACAGGATTTAGTTTTAGCACATTTTCCTACCGTACTAAAGCTTTCCAAAAAAATATAAGACTTCTATTCTTTTTCACCTCTACCCTCCAATCTAATTCACCAGGGAAGGTGCAGTGCTTGCAGCTAGGCAGCTTTTCAAGTCCTCCCACGCCATCCATTAATACTGCTCAGTAGAATACAACCCATGTAGTCTTAAGTCTTTTGTCATCATCACAACAGCCAATGACGCAGGGCACAACAATGAATGATTCCTTATTTTAAACGGCACTTTAAATCATTGAAATCTTTTTCAAAATGCAGAAACTTCTACTGTGGTGCAATATTATTTAAGACAGAAATATGTTAGTGGTACAGAACAGTGAACTTACAGAGTACAGCTACTTCAGAGACCCGTTTTAAAGTAAACGTAAGAGTGAAAGGTTCTTCAAAATAACTTCTATGCAGTCACCACGCATGATGCCCTGCTAAAACTAAATAAAGGGTACACATGTTACAGTTTTATTGCAGAATTCCCTTTGACACTCCCAGCAATGTCATGGCCTACCTGAGTAGATGCAGACTGAATATTTTGGATGTGTCCATCACACTATACAAAAATTGCTGACTAATTTACAAAAATTGTACAATCAGACTGTAACATGTGCGGCCAACTTAAAGGGCGATATATATATATATATATATATATATATATATATATATATATATATATATACACACACACACAAACACACACACACAAAAAGAGAGAATTTATAAAAAGATAGGGTTATCATTCCTCCATTAGAATAAATATAAAAGTATATCATATGAATGCTATGTAGCTTTCCTTCAAGCCTGCCTCTGGCTCCTTAGGCTCCCTTTCACATTTTCCTATTGCTCCTTTGTTGAGAGACGCTATCATTAACAAAGCTCAACAGCTCAAGCTGAAATTTGCACACAGTCAGAACGTCACAGACGGCTCTGAAGTTTCAATCAGCCTGAAGGTAGGGACCTACTGCTATTCTGTCCGTTCAAGCAACTCATAGACCTTCAGGAATCCTTTATAAGATTTATTTATAAAGCAAAGGCTGTGCCCATATTATCAAAAGCAGATAAATATCAGTTTAAAACGTATAAACTTTAAAGTCATATAGAAAATAACCGAAAACCATAATAATCTCCCTTTAAATATTATCACAAGCTTTAAGGGCACATACACTAGAGTCCTGGTGGCCAACTTGCAGCCCTTTGGTATATGATATGTGGCTCTCAGACCTCAGCAGTCTGTAGTGGGAACATTGATCAGGGGTAAAAGCAAGTGTTTGCTACTAGCATCATGTAACATGTTCCCAGTTTCTTATTGTCTTCTGCAGCATATCCCCAGCCAAAAATATAGCATGTCCATACTCTCTAACAGTCATTTTAATTATTAGGTCTGCAGTTTTTGACAGACATTGAACATTATGTGTGGCCCTGGTGATGTCAGGGGCCATTTTTGAGGCCCCCTTTAGCTCAGAAGTTGACAACCACTGCACTAGAGCAAAAACACAGGTCGAAGCTGCATTTAATTTTTTTGCAAGACAGGAATGTGCTGAAAAAAAACACATTAGTACAAAAAAAAAAAAAAAAACAACCCCCTGTAACACATTCTGCTTGTAAAAGCATCACCAAAATGGTGACATAAACAGCCCACTAAGCTGGTATCCAGTGAGGAAGGCAATGACATTACATAGTGTGGCTAAGGGTTCATTTATCAGAGCCGTTTTCTTTATCCATGTACAGAATGGCATTTTTCATGTTCCAGCAGAATGCATAGCCTACATAAATTAGTTGAGCAATAAACTCTGAAAGGAGGTTGTTGCCTAAAGTCACCATATGGCAAAATTTGCCATAATCAAAAGGACGATGCTTCCACTGATATGCCAGTTTTGGAGGATGACAGTGGGCTTGTTCTGAGCGCCCAGGTCTGCCTCCCCCCCACTTCAGCCATAATGAGGGGCTTATTTCTCCTCCTGGATTCTTGACTTATGTTACACCTATTTAGCAGCTTTTACACTCTTGCCATTTCCAAGTACACAATAGCTGTGTAAAAATGTTCGGGCACGAGCATTTCCATTGTTAACACTCTTTACAATACATTATAGCCCTTTACCCAACATGTTAACAATGTATGTAAAAAAAAATTTGTAGCCTTGAATAGAGTAGGGAAGGGTTAGACATTTTGTCAAGTTTTAATTGAGGCTAGTGTCCCTGCTGGGGAGATTCATCTCTTTATTTGTCCTGCTGACCATTGGCACTGAGACAGAAAGTGTGGAGAAACCCAAAAATTCTTGTTGGTATCAGAGGAAGAGGTGAAAGAAAATCCTCAGAGACCTGTTGATATTTCATTCAGGTCTTGCATCACGAGGTACAAAATAAACCACCTGTTATGCTCTTGCTTGCTGCCTGCCTCAGCTTTTGCTTAGACTTAACTAATCTCTCACCAGAAGCATGGAGTCCAGGCAACAGTTTGTCTTCACAGAGCCCCTGAAGGTGGAGGTGGGCTTGAGGCCTTAGTGGTCCAATTTTACTTTGCTGAAAACAGTCAACATGTCATGGCCCTCAGGATTGCCACACCAATTGGGGGGGAGTGGAATGAAAAGGCTACAGTACGAAGTCTGTTCACAGGGCTATGGAAGAGAGAATAGTCGGGTCCAGGCAAGAGCTGAGGCAGGTAGCAAGGGAGAATGTGGTCTAAGCAGAGGTCTAGGCAGACAACAAGCAAGAGCATAATCAGGTCAGTATGAGTCAGCAATAGTCTAGCAATCTTCTAGGCAAGTATTATAGGTCTTCGCACAATGATAACTTGCAAGAAGACTTGGCACCAACCAGTTCAAAGTCTGGTGCTTAACCACTTGCCGACCGCCGATCGGCATTTGACGGCGGCAAAGTGGTTCGTTCCCGCAAAACGCCGTCATACGATGGCGGCTGCGGGATCGAGCTTAGTGAGCGTGCGAGCGCCGCCGGAGGCGCGCCCGCGCGCTCACTGTGTTTGGGGAGGGCCAGGGAGCGGGTGCGGCGGCTTCGATTGCCGCCGGCTACCCGCGATGGCCCCCCCGAGCGGAGGAACGGAGGTCCGTGTATGTAAACACGGACCTCCGCTCTGTGTGAAGGGGGAAGGGCTGTGATCACAGCCTTCCTGTATACGAAGGCTGTGACCACTTCCCTTCCCCAGATAGTGCAGTCCCCCTACAGTTAGAACACGCCCAGGGAACATAGTTAACCCTTAGAGCGCCCCCTGCAGGTTAACCCCTTCACTGCCAATGGCATTTACACAGTAATGAGTGCATTTTTATAGCACTGATCACTGTATAAATGCCAATGGTCCCAAAAAAGTGTCAAAATAGTCCGACATGTCCGCTGAAATATCGCAGTACCGCTAAAAATCGCAGATCGCCGCCATTACTAGTAAAAAAAAAAAACCCCAAAAATGAATTCTCATCATCCGTAAACGCAGCCACTTTTGCGCAAACCAATCAATAAACGCCGATTGCGATTTTTTTTATCGCAAATATGAGGAAGAATATAAATCGGCCAAAAACGGTGAAAAAAAATGTTTTTTTATATATTTTTTTTTGATTTGTATTTTAGCAAAAAGTAAAATTTGGGGTTTTTTGCAAAATTGTCGCTCTTCTTTTGTTTATAGCGGTGATCAGAAATGACGCAGAGGTGATCAAATACCACCAAAAGGAAGCTCTGTTTCTGGGAAAAAAAGGACACAAATTTCGTTTGGGTACAACGTCGCACGACCGCGCAATTTTCAGTTAAAGCGACGCAGTGCCGAATCGCAAAAAGGGCTCCGGTCCTAAAGCTGGAAATCCTTCCGGGGCTGAAGTGGTTAAATACCTTTCCCGGTTAGAGGACATGCCTAGAGTTGTTACTGGGAACTATGGAGGTTATGGTAGGGATTTTGCTATTACCATTGGAAGTCCTGGGAGGGATTCTGCGAATACTATTGAAAGCCCTAATAGATATTCTGTGAGTACCATTGAAGTGGCCATAATGATGAAGGGAACCACTGAGTGCAGCGGGGGACACAGGAGATCAACACTCCATGAACTGTTGGTGTCTGTAGGGTTCTTTGGGGGGCAATTTATTTTTAGAGAGGTATTTACATTCTTCTTTTAACCTTAGTGTGCACCTGTGACCTCACTATGGACAGTATTTGCATCTTAACAAGCAGTAAAAGAGCTATAACAGAAATTCTCAGAAGCTCTCTACTTGCATGAACTATGAAGTAATTCATTATCAAAAATGATCAAAGATCTCAACAAAGACTAAAGTCAGTTTCAGCTGGTTTCTAACAGTTTACATTAGAAGGCTGGCATGGTGGCATATGTGGTCTTTATAGAAAATAACTGAGATTTTTGGGTCGTGAAATTTGAGTTGAACTTGCAATCCAACTCAGGACTGTGGAGGAAAGGGTTACAACACTAAGCTACACTAAGCATTGTCACCCTAGTAAAGAAAGTGTCTGTGGATACACCTTGCTGGTACAATTTAATAATGAGCAGTACATATAGAGAAAAAAAGCAAAAAATATTTTTTTAAATTACAGAACCATGTGCAACAAGTTATTTGGTTTGAGTGTTTGCTTTTAGATGCACTTTAATTAGGAAAAATAAAACTGGTGTAACATGAGCCTCAAGGAAAGTGTATTTTCTTATTGCTTACTCTATATTAGTTATATAAGCAATGAAACATGATTATCTACAGAAGTCTTTGAGTTACTTACCTCTGTAAAGCCCAAAAAAACCTTCATAGCGCAAGACTTTCTTAAAACAGTCAAAACTGTTTTTATACAACAACTCTCCAACAAAGGAGGATCGCTGGTTCTGCATACGTGTCTTCACAAGGTCAATGGGGTAAACGGCGGTAGCTCCAACAGCTGGAAAGACAGGGTAAATGTATAGTTAATACTGCAAGTCTACCATCCTTTTACCCTGTAATAAGTATCAGAATTTCCTTTAGATGGGGATGACCTTAGACTCTTGCCGGTCTGCTCACTGGACTGTGAAAGATCATCCTCATCACACCAAGGACCTCTCTGGGCTCCCCCTTTCTTCCAAAATGCCTAAACTAAGTTATGCAAATGTAAGGTTTGTGCTGCTCAAGTTTTAATATTTTGTTAACCAAGAAACACTACAATCCCCGCCAATTATACGTGGCAGAAAACAAGTTAGATTGGCAGAACTGTGCTATGCTTGACTGGCTCAAAGCATATAGCACTCTATTCTTAGGGCTGGTTCACACTGGGAATTGCACAGAAATGTTCCTGTGTGATTCGCATGCACTTCTGTGTGGTGAGATTTCAGCCCATTGATTTTGAATGGGCTGAAATTGCACAGCACCAAAAGTAGTGCATGCACTACTTTGGGAAACTCACTGCAACCAGATCGTCTGGTACTTCTGTTTCCGTTTAGGATGTCATTAGCCTCATTTGACACCTGCTGCAGATCGCAACTGCAGAGCATTTTGAATTCCAAGCGTGTTTCCCGCACCACGTTCAGGTGTGAACGGGTCCTTATTTCTGCTGTGCAGAGGACTGTAGGGAGATAATAAGTTACATTTCATGTAGTAACAGTAGCAGTATTTAACACACAATTACATGTGTTAATTTTATTATATTTGTGGTAATTTATTTCAGGTACTTATATAGTGCCGTCAATTTATGCAGTGCTTTACATATACAACGTACATTCACATCAGTCCCTACCCTCAAGGAGCTTACAATCTAAGGTCTCTATCTCACATTCATACATACATATACTAGGGCCAATTTAGACAGGATCCAATTAACCTACCAGCATGTCTTTGGAGAGTGGGAGGAAACCGGCGCACCGGAGGAAACCCACGCAGGCACAGGGAGAACATGCAAACTCCAGGCAGGTAGTGTAGTGGTTGGGATTCAAACCAGGGGCCCTTTTGCTGCTAGGCGAAAGTGCTTACCACGATATCACTGTGCTGCCCATGGGCAATCATTTTAAAAGGGAGAAACGGAGAAAAATACTGTGGGACAGCTTAGCCTCACCTAGTTTTTACTGGTAAAATACCACAGGGCCACTGGTCCCAGACCGTTTTTTAAATCAGTCACACAACAAAACAACACGTCCAGCGGATGGCCCCAAGCAGGTCTGTAGCAAGTTGCTGACTGCAACACTACCATACAGAAAACATGGAAGAAGAGCAAGAGGCGTAAGATATATTGATATACTATATATATATATATAGTAGGAGATTAGCTTGTGGGGATCACCTTTCAAAGGAAAAGATTCAGCATGGAGGTCAGTTTGCTTAAAATCTGGCGGCTTGCCAGGTTTATTGTCACATGTTTGCACGGTTAAAATACATAAGAAAAAAAACACAGAAAGCCTCCGCGTCCGGCGCTAAACTATACAGTTGGGTTCCTCTCTATACAGTGAGGGGCTGTCCCTGACACCCACAAAACATAAGCAAAGAGCAAACATTTGTCTTTGAGTCCAAATTAGCACACAGAGCTCACTCTGCTTTTTCCCTCTGAGATCCAGGATAGAGCTCTCCTCTACTCTCTTCCTGGTCATTAAATGCAGACCAGGAAGTGGAGAGGGGTTTGAGTGGACCAGAAAGTCCAGGCCGGAACCAGCCCTGCCATGGTGGCTGGCAAAACCCAGGACGGACTCTCGCTAGTCGCCTTAAAATGATCGCATGCGAGGCGACAAGTATTGCCTGTCCATTGCGGCACCTCGTCACATATCCCCCCCCCCCAATCTGCTCAAGCCCCTGGGCGGAGTATCTGTCCCGACCATGCAGTGGGTCCGGGAAAGACCATCTGCATTATTTTGGAGCCTTCCGGCCTGGTGTTCCACTGGGAACTTAAACGGCTAAAGGGCCAGGAATCAACTAGTCACCCGGTTATGTTTCTCCCAGTTGTTACACATGCACTTATGGGGGGGCATGGTCAGTGACTAGCCTGAATGACCTTCCCAGCAGGTAGTATTTTAGGGCCTCTAAGGCCCACTTGATAGCCAGGCACTCCTTCTCCACAATGGCATAATTCCTTCCATGCCTATTAAGCTTCCTGCTAAAGTAGACGACTGGGTGCTCCTTACCGTCTCTGATCTGGGACAGAACAGCACCTAGTCCCACCTCAGTGGCACAGAGGCATCGGTTTGAACCACAAAATCCTTTGTGAAGTCTAGGGTCACGAGCACCGGCTGTACACAAAGGGCTTGCTTCAACTTCTGGAAGGCCTTCTCGGCTTCGGGATTACACTTAACCATTCCTGACCCTCTACCCTTCGTCATATCGGTCAGAGGGATGGCAATGGTGGCAAAGTCAGGGATGAAGCGTCGGTAATACCCTGTAATCCCCAGGAAGGCACGAACCTGTTCACCGACCAATAACATACCCAAGGTATTTGACCTCATCTTGGCCTATGGCACACTTTTTCGGGCTGGTTGTTAAACCTGCTACCCTCAGCGAATCTACCACTGCCTGCACCCGGGGCAAATGTGATTCCCAATCTGGGCTGTGGATGACTACATCGTCCAGATAGGTCGCTGCATAGGGCCGATGTCTCAAAGTTTTGTCCATCATCCTCTGAAAGAATGCAGGGGCCCCATGCAGACCAAACGGCATTCGCTTGTATTGAGAGTACCACTCGGGGGTAGAGGATGTTTTTTCCTTTGCTGACTCCGTTAGGGGGATCTGCCAGTATCCCTTAGTTAGGTCTAGGGTTGTTATGTACTGGGCACCTCCCAAACTATCCACAAGTTCGTCAATCCGCAGCATCGAGTATGCGTCAAACTTAGACACTTCATTTAGCTTCCTGAAATCATTACAGAACCGTATAGTGCCATCAGGCTTTGGGACCAGTACTATAGGGCTCGACCAGGCGCTGTGGGACTCCCCTATCACATCTAACTCCAACATGGTTTTTATTTTTCTCGCCACCACCTATCGTCTAGCCTCAGGTATTGGGTAGGGTTTTACATTTACACAGACCCCTGGTTCCGTGATTATGTCATGTTGTAGTACAGTGGTCAGTCCAGGTAGGGAAGAGAAAAAGTTTATATTTTTACTGACAAATTACTTAACGTCATTTTGTTGCATCAGTGACAAGGACTCTGTTATGGGGACATCCGGGTTAAGGGTAACCTGTCCTTTTGGGGAGTGGGCACCGCCAATAAACTCTCTCTGTCCTTCCACAGTTTTAGGAAATTAACATAGTAAATCTGCTCTGGTTTCCTTTTCCCAGGCTGGTAAAGTTTGTAGTTTACTTCCCCTACTCTTTCCCTAATCTCAAAGGGAACCTGCCACTTTGCCAGGAATTTACTTTCAACCGTGGGGACTTGCACAGGCAGTCTCCGGGGTTGAATGTTCGGGCTTTGGCCCCCTGATTGTAAGCCTTTCTCTGGGCTTCCTGCATAAGCTCACTTACAAGGGGCAGGACAGCTGCCATTCGAGCCTGCACCAAGAAGATGTGCTCTATGACGCTTCTATATGGGGTGGCCTCTCCTTCCCACATCTCTTTTGCGACATCTAGCAGCCCCCTGGGATGTCTACCATACAAGAGTTCAAAAGGGGAATACCCCGTAGAGGCTTGCAGAACCTCTTGTATGGCAAACATGAGGTACGGCAGCAAAAAATCCCAATTTCACCCATCTTTATCCACCATCTTTTTTTAGCATACTCTTTCTTGAGGGTCTTGTTAAACTATTCCACCAGACCGTCAGTTTCAGGATGGTAAACAGAGGTATGGATATGGAAGATTTTGCACAACTTGCACAATTCTCTGGTCACTCCGGACATGAACGGGATACCCTGATCCGTCAAGATTTCTTTAGGGATCCCCTCCCGACTAAACACCTGGACCAGCTCCTTTGCGATAGTCTTAGCGGAGCTATTCAGCAAGGGTATGGCCTTAGGATAACGGGTCGCATAGTCCAGGATCACCAGGATGTACTGGTATCCCCGGGCTGATTTTAATACTGGTCCCACAAGATCCATGCCAATTCGCTCAAATGGCACTTCAATTATGGGAAGTGGGACAAGGGGACTATGAAAATGGGGAGACGGGGCCATCATTTGACACTCAGGGCATGATTCACAAAATTCTTTGACGTCTGCATACAACCCAGGCAGAAGAATCTCTGGGTTATTCTCCCTAGTTTTCTCCATACTCAGATGTCCCCCCCATTACATGCCCATGGGCCAGATCTAGCACCATCCTGTGGAAGGCTTTGGGAACCACTAGCTGTTCCACTTTATCCTCCCTGTGTTTCACCACCTGATATAACATATTTTTAAGCGCCATGTAGGGAAAAGACACCCCCCAATTAGGGTCCACAGGTTCCCCAAGGATCACTTTCACATTTTCTCTGGCTCTAAGGAGAGTGACATCCCGTAGTTGTACTGTGCAGAAGTCCTCTCCAGACCTTTAAGTCAGGTACTACATTCGGTTCACTCTCACGGTCAGGGTCAGAAACTTTATCGGGGTCATTCCACCCCCAGCCAGTACAGGAAAAGGAAGAGGGTCTCCTCCCTCCTCCGTCCTGCCACCAGTTTCCCCTTCCATTTGTCAAAATGGGTCTGGCGAGAGGACCCATTGTTCCGCAGCAGGGGGAGCTCTATCCTCCAGACTCTCTGTGCCTTCCCATAACCTCCAAAAATGGGGAAAAGTCCTGCCCACTAGGGTGTCATAAAATAGTGAAGGCACCACCACCACTGAATGAGTCACACTACCACAAGGGGTGTAAATCTCAACCACTGCCGACTGGTAGTCACGAGCTGGTGAAATTTTAGGATGGGGGGGCGCCAGACCCCGCCCTTCCTTTGTGACCCCTCCCACTTCTCATAAGCCCCACCCCTTATAGTTCCCACCCTTGTGTCAGGATTATACAGCCAGTATCACCAGATAGGGTATACAGCATCACCAGATAGTGGTATACAGCATCACCAGATAGAAGTATACAGAGTCACCATATAGCAGTATACAGAGCTCCAGATAGGGGTATACAGAATCACCATACAGCAGTATACAGAGCCCCAGATAGCACTATACAGAGTCCCAGATAGCAGTATACAGAGTCACCATATATCAGTATACAGAATCACCATATATCAGTATACAGGGTCCCAGATAGCAGTATACAGAATCACCATATATCAGTATACAGGGTCTCAGATAGCAGTATACAGGGTCCCAGATAGCAGTATACAGGGTCGCAGATAGCAGTATACAGTCACCAGGCCTTCTCCCCCGAAGTCGGGACAAGTCCTGCACTTGCCCATCTAATAGGCAGGCTGGCAGTGTTGCAGAGATCGGCATGCGGAGAGCGGGCTGACCGTATTCAGAGGCAGCACTTGAGGAGAGCATGCTGACAGTGTGCAGACAGCTGGCAGTGGACTGTCTTCCTATCCTCGTGTGGACAGTCTGCTCGGAAGTCCTGGCAGAGTGCTGTACCTGCTTGAGTAATCATGCAGCCAGCACGTTCGCCATAGTCCCGCCCCCAGCATTCAATGACAGAGAGTAATTGGCTCTGATGGCTCAGGGGGCAGCCAAGCAGACTATGTGTGTGCGTTTGTTCAGCGCACACACAGACTTTTATGAATGACCAGCTGACAGCAAGGAGCTGAGGAAAAAAAAAAAAGAAACGTCAATATACCGGCGCCTCCTGCAGGGGGGGCCGGGCTGACTTTTTTTTTTCCTTCCTACTCAGCGGCGGGGAGGCGGCGCCCAAGCGCCCCTTACACACTTATACACAAGCCGCCGCTGGTCACGCGTGTCCCCATGGATGCAAATGATCTAGGGTGTAACCTTGCAGGGTTTACACAATTGCTTTTTAGCAATGTTACCATACTACCCAAGTCAAGTAGTGCAGTGACTGGTCTCTAATCAACAAAAATCACACACATTAACTTCGCCATGCGACTTGAACTTGATGCTGTATATGCAACCTGTGCAAAAAGAGAAAGGCATCTATTCACATAATTATAAATCGCATTGCATGGGTTCATCATTCAGGGGGCAATTTGCAGCAATATGGCCCTATGCATGGCATCGTTAGCACTGTATATGTTCTATACCCAGTCCTCTCAAGGGTCCCCAAGACCTTCCTGGCTTCTTTGGCTAGTCTCCAGACCTAGGGCCCTCAGTCTCTTTAGTCGTATCAGTGTTATCAAATTTCCCCAAGCCCATGAACCCTGGAATAGTCTTACCAGGTCCGCCGGGCGATCTTTCACCTCTAAACACATTGGAGTCAGACGCAGATGGGCACAACAAGTCCTCAGCAGCCGCGTATCTCTCGACGAGGTCCACCCATTGGCTTGTAGTTTTGGGGTCCCCATGGTTGACCCATTCCCTCAACGCAAAAGGGAGCGCCCGTAGATAGCGGTCCAAGACTACGCGTTCCACAATCTGGGGACCTGACAAAGTCTCTGGCTGTAGCCATTTCCTGGTAAGGTGAACTAGATCGAACATCTGTGAATGGGGTGGCTTGTCGGTGCGGTAGGTTCACACGCGCTGGGCCCGGACTGCCACGGTGAACGCCAGGCAAGCGAGTATCTCTGCCTTTAGAATCTTATAGTCCTGGGCCTTATCTGTTTCTTGATCGAAATAGGCTTTTTGGGGTTCACCTGTCAAGAATGGTGCTAAAAGTCCTGCCCACTGTTCTTTTGGCCATCCTTCGCGAAGAGCGACTCTTTCAAAGGTCGTGAGGTACGCCTCCATGTCATTCACAGGTGTCATCTTCTGCATATGGTAAGAGGCGTACCAACTTTGGTTCCAATGTCACGGGAGGTCTGGGCCCCTTTAACTCCAGCAGGGCCTCCGCCAACTGTCTCCTGATGTGCTGTGATAGCCTGGCGACTCCCCCCCCCCCCCCACTGAGCTGCAATGGCCTGCCGAGTTGCCTCCTGCTGAGCTGCCTGTTATGCTGCAGTGGCCTCTGCGACCCGGAGGTTGGTTTCCTGTAGAGCTGCGTGTTGTGCTCTATAGCCTGGCGACTCTCCTTTCGCTCAGCTGCAGCAGCCTCTGCAACCTGTCGGTTGGTTTCCTGCTGGGCTGCCTGTTGTGCTGCAGCGGCCTCTGCGACCTGTCGGTTGGTTTCCTGCTGGGCTGCCTGTTGTGCTGCAGCAGCCTCTGCAACCTGTCGGTTGGTTTCCTGCTGGGCTTCCTGTTGTGCTGCAGCGGCCTCTGCGACCTGGCGGTTGGTTTCCTGCTGGGCTGTATTGGCTTGCAGCAAGGCCTTCAACATTTCCTCCATCTATGAAAGTTGCCCGCATTCTCCACCATGTGTGGGAGATTGGCTCGTGGGGATCGCTTTTCACAGGAAAAGATTCAGCATGGAGGTCAGTTTGCTTAAAATCTGGCGGCTTGCCATGTTTATTGTCACAGGTTTGCAAGGTCAAAGAACATTAAAAAAAAAAAAAACGAAAACAAAACCTCGCCATCCGGCTCTAAACGATGTTCTTCTCTATACACACACACACACACACTCACTGTATATACATAATACATATGTGCATAGATTTACATATACACTATATTACCAAAAGTATTGGGATGCCTGCCTTTACATGAACATGAATTGTAAACATTTCTTTCACTCATGGTTAGTGTTTGGCTGAAGCCATTTATTATGAATCAACTGTATTCTTTTTAAATCATAATGACAACAGAAATTACCCAAATGGCCTTGATCAAAAGTTTACATACCCTGGTGATTTTGGCCTGATAACATGAAGTTGACACAAAGGGGTTTGAATGGCTATTAAAGGTAACCTTCCTCACCTGTGATCTGTTTGCATATAATTAGTGTGTGTGTATAAAAAAGGGATTTTATTAAAACTTACCATAAAATCCTTTTCTCCGAGTTCACTGACAGACGCAGCTCTCCATGAAGTGTGGGGTTTATGCTTGTCTCACTAGGAGTTAACTAGGCAGGGAAAAGAAACAGCTGGCCCCTCCCATGGGGCCGTCCTCTCTTCCCACATAAACCCCCTCCATAGCATAGCTCATCAGTTCGTACACAAGCCGTACAGAAAACAGAGCACAGATGCTGCGTCTGTCAATGAACTCGTAGAAAAGGATTTTACGGTAAGTTTTAATAAAATCCCTTTTTCTCCTATCGTTCACTGACAGACGCAGCTCTCCATGACGTGTGGGGATGTCCCCAAGCTGTGTCAAAAAGAGGGGTGGGTAAACGCTAACAACAGTACCTAACAGAACCTCTAAGGAGGCGCCAGATGTGCCTACACTGCCGCCTGCAAAACTTTGCGGCCAAAGGCAGCATCCGAAGATGCAAACACATCAACTTTATAAAACTTAGTGAAAGTGTGAACCGAGGCCCAAGTGGCCGCCTTGCACACCTGTGACACCGAGGCCTGGTGTCTGAAAGCCCAGGAAGTGCTAACAGCCCGGGTGGAATGAGCCGTGACCGGAAAAGGGGGAACCTTGTCCCCGAACAGAATACGCATGGGTCACGGTCTGTCTGATCCAACGAGAGATCGTAGCCGACGAGGCCACCAAACCTTTGCGCGGACCCTCTGTCAGCACAAACAAAGCATCAGCTTTTCGAAAAGAAGCTGTAGCAGACAAATACACCCTTAAGGCCCTCACTACGTCCAAAGCATGCAACTCAATTTCTTTTGGGTGCGATGGACGAGGGCACAATGAAGGAAGAACAATATCTTCATTAATGTGGAAGGAAGAAACCACTTTCGGAAGAAAGGAAGGAGAGGGTCGCAAGACCGCCTTATCCTTATGCAGGACCAGGTAGGGAGACTTGCACGATAGTGCTGCTAATTTAGACACCCGTCTGGCGGAAGTGATGGCTACTAAGAAATCCACCTTCTGCGACAGCAGTTGTAAGGAAATCTCCCTGATATTCTCGTATGGCGGTTTCTGAAGTACAGAAAGGATCAAATTCAGATCCCACTGAGCCTTCACCCGAGGCACCACATGTCGTATACCTTGAACAAAGGTACGAATCAGTGATTGCGAAGCCAAAGGCCTCTGGAAAAGAATCGCCAGAGCCGATATCTGGCCCTTGAGAGTACTCAAAGCCAGTTTTTTGTTCAGGCCCTGCTGCAAAAAAGTCAGGACCCTGGATACAACATAAGAGCGAGGGTTATGACCCTCCGCCTCGCACCAAGCTATATAAGCCTTCCAGGTGCAGTGGTAAATCTTGCAGGAAGTAGACTTGCGAGCCTTCAACAATGTAGGGAACACTAAGTCAGCGACTCCCCTGTCTCTTAGCACCTGAGACTCAATAGCCAAGCCATCAAAGCCAGCCAATCCACCTTGTGATTGAACCGAGACGCCATGAGATCCACGTCCGGCGTCCCCCATCTGCGGCAAATCTGGTTGAACACCTCCGGATGGAGAGGACACTTTCCCTGGTCCAGCGTCTGGCGACTGAGAAAGTCCGCCTGCCAGTTCTCCACACCTGGAATGTAAATGGCGGAGATTGCCGGAATGTGACGTTCCGCCCAATGCAATATAAGAGCTGCCTCCGCCGCAGCTGCTGGACTCCTTGTGCCGCCCTGATGGTTCACATACGCCACTGCTGTGGCATTGTCCGACTGAATTCGGACCAGACGGCCCTGCAATCTCACTGTCCAGTGAAATAGGCACAATCTGATTGCTCTCAGCTCCAGTACATTGATGGGGAGGCAAGCCTCCTGAGCCGACCAGGGCCGAGTCCCGAAGCCACCAGGTCAGAGACGCCCTGGTTTGGGGGCTCAGACGAATCAGAAGGTCCAAGGACCGAGGGGACCTGTCTCACCAAGCCAAAATTGCTTGTTGAAGGAGACGAGTGTGACTCTGGGCGAATGGTATCGCCTCGAAAGACGAGATCATGAGTCCCAGCACCCGCATACAGAATCATAATGAAGACCGACGGTGCGACAGAAGGGTTCGCACTGCAGACTGCAGAGACAGCAACTTGGCTGGAGGGAAGTACACCTTCGCCTGTACTGTATCCAGAATCAGACCCAAGTACTCCAGGCGACTGTAAATATATAGAGCCGCGCTAAAGTTAGCAATCTGTTCGTAGATCCAAACAAATATGTATATTAAGTCCTTATAAGACACATTGACTGTTCATTTGCAAACACCCGGTGCTCATCAAAATTTTGTGAATCCGTCACCAAAAGAAGGTTGGGGGCTTACCAGACCAAGCTGGGAGCCAAGCTTATATTGAATAACTGGATATCCTGCTTCACAGACCTCCCCAGCCTCGGGACCTCGATATCACAGGTTTTCAATGGCAACCAATGGAACTTTGATGCAATTCAATGTGAACTCCACTAGAGGGCACTCCTCCATATATTCATGCGTTATGCCAGATCAAACGGACCATATAAGCAGGGAAGAGTAGAAAGAAGCCCCAAATAGTGAAGTACAGTAAAACTTGTTTATTTGAAAAGATAAAACGAGGTACTCACAAGAACAAGATCGTTCAGTAGCTGTCTCTT
>BLSH010400846.1:791637-806537 GCA_018402905.1 Glandirana rugosa
AATTCGACAATATGGGTGGATAGATTAAATTGTTACATACGAGGGAGATACTGGTTAAGACTGGCGAACCTATGGAAATGCTAAGGTATGCTTTGACAACTTTCTGGTTGTGACATTACATAAGTCTACGAAGACAGCGTGTTGATAAAAATATACAAGGTAAATACGTGAACTACCAATGTCGGACATACGTTAGAAATAAAAGTTGGAAGGTTATTTTGTCAAACATTTGTTTTTTTTCTTCTCCAAATGAACACCAGGTCTTGTCAAACGACGTCCCATTCACATCTGACACGGTCTTGTATCTTGAGTATCAATGTATCAATGTATCAATGTGTGTATGTGTATATATATACATATATATATATATATATATATTTTTTTTTTTTTTTGGTTGAACTGGATGGACTTGTGTCTTTTTTCAACCTGACTAACTATGTAACTATGTAACTATGTAACTATGAGTTCTATGTTCTGGCACAGTCTACACTTACCCTGCAGCAAACTGTTCTGGACCACAAGTAAACCTCTTCTTTTTTTTGTTTACAAACTGTTTTATTGGAAGGTTGAAAATAAAGATTGCATACAGGCTGTAACCATCAAGTGCATAAATGGAACATATAAAAATAGTTGTGCGACAGAAGCATCTGAATACATTACAGTGTTGGTCTTTCAACAGTTTCGTATGGAATCGTAAAGGTATCCAAGCGGTCAGAATTGGTCATAGAGGGAGCATACATTGTTAAATTAGATAGGTGGGTATAACAGCTTAAGGGCTTAATAAAACCAGATACAAAAAAAAAAAAAAAGTTAAAATTATGGATGGAGCTAATAGAGACGCAATTTAGGAGAACAAGGAATCCCAAAGTGACCACTTTTGTTTAGGTTTATGGATATTGTCTTTAAGTGAGTGATGTACCTGTTCGGTAAGTTTAATCAGAGACCGTTGTACGCCAGTGACAGGCGATCATCCAGATGATAGCACTACATAGGGTGTGTAGTAGTCTACTGTAGAGCACGGGGGTAGTGGGGATTTTCATAAACAAAAGGCAGATTTGGGGTGGAAGGGTGATATCTTTGTTTGTTAGTTTGTTGACAATCTCCGAGGTATGTTTCCATATTTGGCTAAGGTGGTCACATTTCCAAAAAATATGCAAGGGTGTACCTTGTTCCAGGCATCCCCTAAAGCAGAAAACCTTTTCTAAGTGATCCAGGGTGCAGTAAGGCTAACCGACCCTGGGTGCAGCATTCACACTACACAAATGAACCAGCCTAAGAGGCTGAACCGCACCTCAGACCGGTTTGAAGTCCCAGTGTGATTGCACCAGTGGATTTCAACGCTATAGCTAAATTTAAAACTGTTCCCACCACCTGTTAAATTCTAATTACCCTGTAGAAGAAAGATGCATATACTCACCTATTCCCAAGGCACTCCAGTCTGGTCACATAATCTCCCCAGTGGTCGGCTTCAGGAAAGAAGAGAGAGCACCAACAATGGATGGAATGCCATCACCCATAGACTTATAGAGTGGTGATGTCACCCATAGACTTATTATGTGGCATCCGTTGTTGACTATCCCTCCTTCCCCATGAAGCCGACCGCTGTGAGCCAATCATGTAACCAGATCGGGGTGCCCTGAGAATATGTGAGTATAAGCATCTTCCTTCTACAGGGTAGGTAGAACAGGCGTTAAGGGGGTGTGGGAGGGGGAGGGTGTATGCCATTTTAAGCTCAGTAAGATCCAGCCTGGACTTCCACTTTACTAGCAATTGTTTTGAGCACTCACTACACAAATGAACCAGACTAAGGTGGTGAACCATGCCCAGGCTGGGTTAGAACTGCTAGAGTGAGTGCACCCTAAGAGAGCTTCCAATGTTGACGTGTGTTTCAAGGTGCAACCTTCATGGTTGCCATTGTTTTACTTGTTCCACTACTTGGTGGATCACTGAATTGGTATTTGCAGATTAGATATCAGGACTTGGCTGTGAAGGGTTACTGACTCTTTAGGTAGAGGAAAAGGAAAAATGATGACCACTCTGGAGCCTATACCTTCAAAATGAAGTCAGGAAAAGGCAGGATCTTCATTTCAATACTGACATCCCTTTGAATTTTTTTAAAGTTTGCTGTTACAACTACCTGAAGTAGTCCTAGGATTGTGTTCACTTTACACAGATTTGGAATTCCTTTACAAGTTCATGGGATTGCAAAACATGCTTGAAGTGGATCAAATGCAGATAAGAAGGAGTTTAACTGCAGGTCAAATGTACTTGTCAAGTAATTCCAAATGATCTCAGAAGTGTCTCAAACTGGTGGCATCAACACAAACCCAAAGCTCATTGACACCATTTTTCTCTCAGCAAGGGTTTCTTGTAAAGAGAACCAGTGACAGAGCAATACACCTGCATACGATGGCTGAAGGCAGGTCATCAACTTATATGCAACATGCTATTCCTTGTTCAGTAAAGTTAAACTTTTACATTGAGTCAATGTACTTAGAATTCAAATGTCACATATAACAGACAGGAAATTGATGTTTTCATCAGTCTTCTTACTTAATTGCTTGCTTTATGCTGGGGAAAAAAAACCTTCCTAAAAGCAAGCAACACAGGCTTAAAGTGTTACTAAACCCAGGACCCTGCATTCACTATAAACAGTATCTTACAAAAGTGAGTACACCCCTCACATTTTTGTAAATATTTTATTCCATCCTTTCATGTGACAACACTGAAGAAATGACACTTTGCTACAATGTAAAGTAGTGAGTGTACAGCTTGTATAACAGTGTAAATTTGAGGTCATGGCAAAGAACGCACTAAGGATCTGGAAAAAAGAATTGTTGCTCTACATAAAGATGGCCTAGGCTATAAGAAAATTGCCAAGACCCTGAAACTGAGCTGCGGCACATTTGCCAAGACCGTACGCCAGTTTAACAGGACAGGTTCCACTCAGAACAGGCTTCGCCATGGTCGACCAAAGAAGTTGAGTGCACATGCTCAGCATCATATCCAGAGGTTGTCTTTGGGAAATAGATGTATGAGTTCTGTCAGCATTGCTGCAGAGGTTGAAGGGGTGGGGGGGCAGCCTGTCAGTGCTCAGACCATATGCCGCACACTGCATCAAATTGGTCTCCATGGCTGTCATCCCAGAAGGAAGCCTCTTCTAAAGATGATGCACAAGAAAGCCTGCAAACAGTTTGCTGAAGACAAGCAGACTAAGGACAGGGATTATTGGAACCATGTCCTGTGGTCTGATGAGACCAAGATAAATTTATTTTGTTCAGATGGTGTCAAGCGTGTGTTGCGGCAACCAGGTGAGGAGTACAAAGACAAGTGTGTCTTGCCTACAGGCAAACATGGTGGTGGGAGTGTCTTAATCTGGGGCTGCCTGACTGCAGCCGGCACTGGGGAGCTACAGTTCACTGAAGGAACCATAAATGCCAACATGTACCGTGACATACTGAAGCAGAGCATGATCCCCTCCCTTCGGAGACTGGGCCACAGGGCAGTATTCCAACATAACCCCAAACACACCTCCAAGACGACCCCTGCCTTGCTAAAGAAGCTGAGGGTAAAGGTGATGGACTTGCCAAGCATGTCTCCAGACCTTAACCCTATTGAGCATCTGTGGGGCATCCTCAAACGGGAGGTGGAGGAGCGCAAGGTCTCTAACATCCACCAGCTCCGTGATGTCGTCATGGAGGAGTGGAAGAGGACTCCAGTGGCAACCTGTGAAGCTCTGGTGACCTCCATGCCCAAGAGGGTTAAGGCAGTGCTGGAAAATAATGGTGGCCACACAAAATATTGACACTTTGGGCCCAATTTGGACATTTTCACTTAGAGGTGTACTCACTTTTGTTGCCAGCGGTTTAGACGTTAATGGCTGTGTGTTGAGTTATTTTGAGGGGAAAGCAAATTTACACTGTTCTACAAGCTGTACACTCACTACTTTATATTGTAGCAAAGTGTCATTTCTTCAGTGCTGTCACATGAAAAGATATAATAAAATATTTACAAAAATGTGAGGGGTGTACTCACTTTTATGAGAAACCGTATATTGATTCCATTGAACTCTATGGAGCTAAAAATGCACTGTGCAAGTCCCTGCACCTTTATAAAAAAATTAAAAAAAAACGCATTGCAGGAAATTGCACAGATGTGAATGGGACCCGTAGAAAATAAATGTTAAATGGTTAAATGGATTGTAGGGTGTTTCTACTGTGCTGCACACTCACTACTTTACATTGTAGCAAAGTGTAATTTCTTCAGTGTTATAAAATATTTACCAAAAAATGTGAGTGGTGTACTCACTTTTGTGAGATACTGTATGGTCTCCATATGCAGTTATTTCAGTAAATATAAACTGCTAAATACCTTTTCTCATCAGCAGTATATAGCAGTAATGTGACTTCATATCAGTGTCTGATTAAAGCTTGTAGGAGGAGTTTTCATTCTCCCAAGATTGTCGAATGAGACTGCAGGACCCCTGACTCTCTGTCTGGACAGTGCCGTATGGCACTCTGCCAAGAAAAAAAAACTCTCTAGCAATACACACCAAACTGAGCATGTGCAGCCTGTCCCCTGGCTCTGTAAGTATCAGGTTATTTTTGGGAGACAGTGGAAGGGGAGGAACAGAGAAATGTACACAATGCAGAGGATTAACCCCTTATGTTGAACAGTGAGTATAACAAGCATGCTTTATTGCATATACAGACTGATTTTACTGTTGTGGGTTTAGTAACACTTTAAGGAAACCTTTACCGGTGAGCCAAAAAGGGAAAGTCATGCATTGCATCACAGGAATCCCAAGAGAAAGACGGCAGACAAAGACTCTTTAAAGAAAAAGTACAGCCAAAGCTTGTTTAGCTGTACTTCTATGGATCACATTAGTGCAGTTTGTTTTGTACTCCTTTGACCCGTTTTGACGTCACAGAAGTCAGTCCAGGCTCCACGTCATCACGACCACGGAGCAGGGATCCGCCTAGATCATTGGACTGACACCCGGCTCAGCCTCTCAGTGAGCCGATGAGAGCCTGAGCGGTCTTCTCCTGCTCCCTCCACAGCCCAGCGCTCCAGGGAGTGAGGAGGGGGCAGAGCAGACAGCGGTGACTGACAGTCAGTAGCTCTCTGCTCACGGAGCTGTGAGAACTGAACGATCGGCCGTGTTTGATCGCTCGGTTCTCATTGTAGAAGCACCATGGAGTGATGCTGCATCCACCTAGGTAAGTATGAAAAAAACAAAAAAAAAAACAAACATACTTCTCTTTTAAGTGACAATCCAGTATGTAAATTAAAAAAACCTATTTTACTTCAAGTTTAATAAATATTATAATGGCGAATCTGTTTTCTTGTGCGATCGCATCATGAGTGATAAGCTCGGATATTCCGGATCAGCAGCTGAATAGCCCAGATTTTATTTTAGAATGCCGCCAACTCTGTAAAACAGACATGAAATCTCTAGCATGGATGGCTGAGGCTTAACACGATTGCTCTCACTGGCTGCTCTTTAAATCATTGTGATCTGGGTGATGACAGCACCTTTGCTTATGCCCCGCTAGTTTTATCAGGCTGTGTCAAGCTTGAGGGAGTTTCACTGTAAGGGAATTCACTCAATAGAGGCCGGCTGCCATCGGAGCAGCTCTATCCCAGCAAAGTCTACTCCAGCACTTGCTAACTAACAAAGATCACTGCAAAAGTTCAAAAGGCCAGCTATAATTATGTTTTCAGAGAGGGATTAAAACTCTCTCTGCTGATGATAGCTGCGGCACTGCCATGTCATTAGCTCTTTGTTGCATGTTTTCTCTCAGTATGTTTTACTTCTCCAGTATATGCCCAGGGACACCTGCCAAAAATACCACCCACATCTCTAGATTTCATTCACCAGTTCTAAATTCCATCATCAATATTAAAGACCCCTATACTTAGCATAGCAAATCATGATAAGTGTACGCTATTCTTGTGGTTGGAGCAATAATAAAAATGTACAGCTAGATTTTTAAAATGCTACAGCTCTCATCCTTACGCCAATTTTCATTTATTGTTCTTACATTTTTGGTTTTTTATAATGGTGATACATGAAATCAAAACAATACACACTGAAACACCAGGTTAGATGAGAAAAATATTTGTGGGTACATTTAAAGTGGATGTAAACCCAACATATATCCACTGAAGTGACTAGCCTCAGGCAATACACAGAAATGGAACAATTCCTCCAACATAAGTTGTACCTGTTTATCTGCAGCCCTCTGTCCTCTATACCCTTTCAAAATACAGAATTTGCACAGTATTTCCGAGCTCCAGGAGGCAGAGGGCAGGAATCTGATGTCACATATTGCACAGCATAGAGCAGAGTGCCTAGAGTAATCTGATTAGGTATCAGGACTTCCCTGATGCCAGGTGCCAGGTCTTTCTTCAGGATTCACTCTCTGGCTGCTTGAATGGCCAGGCTGTGATAAAGTGACTCACGTGCATGCCTATGGGGTCACTTCAGGATGGCATAGGCCAGGTGCCATCAATGTAGTCTGAGCTGCGCATACACAGCTCAGATTACATTACTGCTGACAGGCTGGCAGAGGCATTTATGACAGAAGAGAGTATATGTATACACCATGACAAAAAAAATATGTTTAATCATTTTTATTAAGCATTTATAGAAAATACAAGTTTGCTATGCAAATACAAATTATGCTCTTCTGTTAAAAAAAAAAATGATTGACCATATACATCTGGGTTTGTACATGCCCTGTAGGATGAGCAACAATCGTAGATCCAAAACATTTTTGGGTGATAACTCTGAAAAGTATCTGATAGGAGCAGTCATTTCAGCTAGAAACATAGCAAGGAGCACAACGCCTGAAGAATCAGGCAACACAAAAATGCTAGCTTTCTATTTCAGTATACAGGAAAAGTACATTTGTAATAAGGGAAGAAAAAAGAAGCAGAGGAGGAAGAGACGAAGAAGAGGGAGGGGGAGAAAAAAAAAATTGAGGGGGAAATATCTTGGGAGAATCCCGGAACAACGTGGAACTTCACACGATATTGGAGATAAAGATAAAGTCAGAAGAATATCTGAAATGAGACCACACTGTCCACATAAGTTTGTGTGATTCTGATTTATCCTCATCCCATGCGATCATACGCTCCACAAGCTCAATCCTGTCCAACTCACAAGCCCATTCAGCCAATGATGGAGCCTCAACCTCGTGCCACAGTCTGGCTATCACAGAACGAGCTGTTGTGGTGAAGTGCCGTATGACAAAAAATTTAGAGGGCTAACCCAGCCTTTTTCAACCGGGGTGCCTTGATGTTTCTTCAGGTGTGCCTTGGCAAAATGCCTAAAAATTGATCAAACATTGTATACAAGCCAGCAGGTGGATGAAGCCTGCCCTTTAGTTACACAAAGTCACAGGTTTTCATTATGCACCATTATGACTTTCTATACACTGACATCCTAACAACCAATGACGTCATCAGTTAAAAAGGAGAATGTCTGTTGCCTCCACAACATCCTTGTTTGACCCTCCTGTGCCTCTCCCTCAGCACTGGGGTGACTGATGGAGAGAAATTGAGGAAGAAGAGAAACATTGGAATACTAATCAGTACCAGGGTGCAAAAGTGTATTGATTTGGAAGAATAAATCACCTGTAACATTGGGTGTCTTACGTGTGGATGTTGCTGCATTCTGTAAAACTATTAGAATATTTTTTAACATTTTAGAATGGGGTGTTCATAATTTTAAAGGGTGCCTTGACTAAAAAAGGTTGAGAAAACACTGGGCTAACCTTCTCTCCCCCTCTTCAACTTTTTTTTTTTGAAGGGGTTGATGGCTGATTTAGCTCATCATAATCCACTAATCCAAAAAGTCAGTGTAGGGTGGCATAGCGTATTCCACCCCCTAAACTAATCTCAACAGTAACTTTTCCTGATAGTTTCATGCTGTGTTCCTGCATTCTTTATTAATAGCAGTTGTTGTGGAATAAAAACAATGCGGATTAAAACATGCAGACTTACTGTAGCCAAATATCCCACAATAAATAGGTCTGCCTCTTGAAGTTTGAGTTATGGCAGCCTGGCAGCCATAAAGAATGATCTGAGAAGGCAGACATGCTGGTACCTTCTTCTCTGACAAGGATTCCCCGTCTTAGGAACACCTGTTTATCTTTATCCCTTTCAAAGACAATTCCCTTCCTCATAAGCTTCCCCAAGTCACAGAGAAACCCAAGGATTACACTAACCATTGTCTGAAATCGCTTTCTTGGCTAAAACTTGTATGTCTGTAAATACTGTAATTTTCTTTGAAGGATAGGTCTCCCTCGCTCAATTAAATAGTAGCAGATAACACACAATGTCTGGTTACCTGAATTTTGCTGTATATCAGTAATTACAGCGGTCTGCACCCTCTTAGAACCACATGGATCGAAATGAAATTTATCTTCTGGGGTTACATTTAAGGAATTTAACAATAGCAGTAGATACCAGACTTCACAAGAAGGAAAACTGCTAAAAAAGCTGCTAAACAGTGTCTTTTCTTGGAGGTAGCCATGGTCAGGTCACTATAGTAGGCACACACCGAAAGATACCATGGCATATTTTGGTTGACCGGGCATCAATCTCATGGCATATGGATGTGAATGACTGCCCAGGAGTCTGAACCCTAGATGGGTTAGTTTAAAATTTCTGTCTAACACACAATAACCTGGGAGGAGGACAGTGCCATACTGGGTCACGCAGGTGGTATGGTCCTATTTTTGCTATTCCTCTACATTCCTTTACATCCTTCATATCAGACGGACTTGAGTGTTTAGCTACTTCCTGGATCTCCATGTTTGCTTTGCTCTTTTTCCTTCCTTTCCCTGTTTTTTTTTTCTTCATCTTTTTTCCTTCCATATCTATCCATGCTTCTTCCCCCTCATTGGTCAATGTGATGACTGCCCCATTGTGCCTACAGTACTCAGGAGAAATTTTTTTGACAGGGGGTCTCCCCTCATTTAAGTTGGTTTTTGATACAATGCTGGGCTACTGCAAATTAAATAAAAAATTCTAATTTCTTAGGCTGGCCATGGGTTGCAGGAAAGAAATTTGCCAAATCCCCCCCTTCAACAGTGTTGACAGGGGAGTCCCTCCTGCCGGGCCATTGTCTTTTCCTGGTGGAGGGGAGGCCGTCCCCGCTGGGAGAATACAGTGATTATCGCTAGTGGCTATAGCAGCTGCTTGCGATAATCATACACAAATCCAGCAGGCTGGTTGTACCCAAGTTGATTGATCGATCAACTTGGTACATTCAGCCTGCCCATTAATGGTTTGAATCTCTGCCAGTTCCAGCTGAACCAGACGAGATTCAAACTATGTATGGCCGGCCTTACATGTATGATCTTGAATATCCTTCTTCTCATGATTCTAATGTGCTATTTGGAATTACTTATATATGCTGTATTACTGTTATTTTCTTGCCTGTGCTGTTGCATTGTATACTTGGTTGTATTATATACCAATACTGTCTTTGATCTTTATGTTCTGAAACCTTAATGATCCTATTGTCTACAATGAAGAAGCAGAGAGATACCGGTAATGTGATGCCACATGGTATTGGTTAATAGATTATAATAAAGGAATCATTAGTATCTGTTGGTGAGCCTGAGACTGGGGGGGGGGGGACCAACGGTGGTACATGGAGCGCTCTGCAAATAAATAGAGGAAATGGCTGTGATGCAACATGGTGTGCTTTGGTTAAATATGGGGATAAAGGATTTAAACCTCTGTGGAACCGTACTAGACAGCAACACTGACAAAAATACTGTAAATATCTCAGTGGACCAGGAAGTAAAGTAAAAGTCCAAGCAGTGATAAAAATCTGACACTAACCCTTCCCCACTCCGAAACGAAAAAAAAAGATTTGGTTGGACATACACTTTAAAGCGGTAGTCAGTCCTCTTATCCTTTATAGCCAAAGGGCGCTTGCAATCATAGCCTGTCAAAGGGCTAATACCACGTGTCATTTTTGTATCCTTCATATTACATAAGTAACATAGAAACATAGAAAAGTGACGGCAGAAAAAGACTGAGTAGTCCATCATGTCTGCCCCTTTTTATTTATTTTTTGTTTTCACATTAACCTTGTTGTCTGACTATAGATTTATGTTTATCCCAAGCATGTTTGAAGCCATTTACTGTTGACTGTCTAACAACCTCTGTTGGTAGTTTTGAACTTCCCTCCAGTTAGTTTGAGGTCATGTCCCCGTGTTCTTGATTTTGGTTTCATATTGAAAATCCTGCCCTCCTGAACCTTATTCACCCCCTTGATGTATTTAAAGGTTTCAATCATGTCTCCCCTCTCCCTTCTTTCCTCCAGACTGTACATATTAAGTTCCTGAAGTCGCTCTTGATATGTTTTATCTCCCAGACCTTTCACCATTTTTGTTACCCGTCTCTAAACTCGTTCTATCTTATCAATATCTTTTTGTAAGTGAGGTCTCCAGAACTGGACACAGTATTCTAAGTGAGGTCTCACTAAAGATCTATATAGAGGAATCAGAACCTCTTTCCTCCTGCTGGTGATCCCTCTACCGATACATCCCAGAATTCTATTTGCTTTTCTCACTGCCTGGTCACACTGTTTGTTCATTTTGCAATCATCTGAAATAAGCACCCCAAATCTTTTTCTTCTGTAGTGCTGGCTAACACTGTACCCCCAATGCTGTACTCTCTAAGGGGATTCTTTTTCCCTAGATGCATTATTTTACATTTAGAAATATTGAACTGCAGTCTCCACTGCTTTAACCAATCTTCCAGCAATGCCAAATCATGTTCCATGTTACAGACACCTCCAGGGTTATCAACCCTATTACACACCTTTGTATCATCAGCAAAGAGACATACCTTGCCCAACAAGTGCAGCTATAAACACTCCTCTTCTAATACGCCTGTAAACGCCAATGTGTGCATAGCCAAATAAGATAACACAGAGGTGCATTTATAGGCAGAAAACAAATTTAAAAAAATGAAACGCCTGTAAAAGTTTTTTTAAGTCCTGTGCGCAGGAGGCCTTATACTACTGTGCAAAAGTTATAGACAGGTGTAAAAAAAAAATGCTGTACGTTAAGAATGCTTTTGGAAATAGAAGTGTTGATAGTTTATTTTTATCAATTAACAAATTGAAAGTAAATGAACAGAAGAGAAATCCAAATCAAATCAATATTTGGTGTGAATACCCTTTGCCTTCAACACAGCATCAATTCCTTTAGGTACACTTATACACATTTTTGAAGGAACTCTGCAGGTAGTTTGTTCCAACATCTTGGAGAACTAACCACAGATCTTCTGTGGATGTAGGCTGCCTCAAATCCTTTTGTCTCTTCATATACTCCAAGACCGAATCGATGATGTGACGGGTTAATTATCCACAATGTGTAAAAAGGCTGTTTGATCCTGCCTTCTCAGATACTCCCCTTCTTTCACTGTCCCCAACCCATCTGCTAATATTACAGAGCCTTGGGGGCACTCTGCACATGCTCAGTTTGGTGTGTATTGCTAGAGAGTTGTTGTTTTTTTTTTGGGGGGGTGCATGTGATCAGAACAGGGCCAATCAGCACTGTCCAGACAGAGGGTCAGGAGTCAGAAAACTCCTCCTACAAGCTTTATCCAGACACTGATATAAATCACAAGACTGCTATATACTGCTGATGAAAAAAGGTATTTAGCAGTTTATATTTACTAAAATTGTTGCAATTCCATGTTCTGTGTACTGCGGGAGACCAGATATAGTGAATGCAGGGTCCTGGGCTTAGTAACACTTTAACTCATGCTTTATTAGATAAGTTGCATGGCAGGTGTGGGGAGGGCTATTCCAGTGCATGCAGAATATTTTCTGCTCACACTTCTACAGTACAGCACACAAAGGAAAACTTTATATTATATTTCAGTTACATGTATTTATATTGTTATAGGATCTGGGAAATTTGGGGCTACAAAATGATATACTACATAGAAATCATCACAGCAAGTCAGGAAGGGCAGCAGCCTAAACAAAGTCTGCCCAGAGGGTCCGTTTTCAATTGCTTGGTGTGCATGAGCAAAAGCACTACTTGTTTGTTCAGTGTCATGTTACCCACGACACCCACTTTTCATTGCAGTCGTTTTTTTTATTTTTTAATAAATGAGCTCTAAACAGTGTTTTGACTGGAATGCCAAATGCGGCGAGTCCTTTTCCCTTGTCATCAATTGCTTTAGTCTAACTAGGCCATTACCAAGAAGCACCCAGTGCACATCTCTCTCCCGCCTCCCAGAATCAACAAAATGAAGTTAGGATTCTGCTGCTTGAATACAGTAATTAGTTTTGATTAATCACCGCTGTGACATTAATCAGTCTGAATTCTCTCCCAGGCTTTGCTCAGACACCTAATTTTGCTGCCCCAACAGGTGTCTCATAAATGGCTTTCAGAGAGGCAATATATAGAAAGGTTCAGACAGTCAGCGGCAACGCAGTTCTGTCACTCTCCCTTAACATGTCAAAACAGCTTATTGACATGTGCCCTGCCACACAGGCGGGATGAAGGTATGGCAATCACACATGTAGAGCTCAGTCTAACCTGCAGGCATTTCTGCCCTTATTTGTATAGGCAACAAGACTAGCCAAAAACATACAACCACACAGGTATTGGTGAGGCTGGCCGAAAGGGAACCGCCCATCCCCAACATCCAACCAGTGCAATATACTATAATGCCTTTCTAGAACAAATGTATGCAAATTGGAACAAATGGTTTTAAGATATTAGAATGTATCTGTGCTTTAAATCAGCGATCCTGGATAAACAGCTGGACCAGGGACAAAAAAATAGTGATCTAAATGGCTCCAGACACTCCTAAAACAAGCAACAATCCCCTCTTTTTGGTATCTTTGATTAAATGTATATTTTCTGTATATTTTGGACTGAAATATTGCCACTACACCAGATGACAAGGTGGATAAAGGCAAGGGACAAAAAAAAAAAAATAAGTTAAATCGCCTCTTCAGTCATTTTTTTTCCAACTTTCCATCTATTAAATCTTCTGCCCTCGTTGTTTTAACTTTGGATAGTAAAACATTTTTTTTTCTGCCAGTAAATACCTTATACAGCTCACTTCCTGTTTCTTGTCTGGACATTAGCCTAGGCTTATGACATCATGCACAGCTCTCTCTCTCACTCTCATGAGAGTTTGCCAGGAAGGGAGGGGGGATGAGTCATAAGATGGCCAATGAAAGCTGCAGGGCTGCAGAGCTGGAGGTGCCCCCCTGTATGTCTGTGTAAACCCAGGAACTGAACAGGCAGCAGCTTCAACTGCCCACGGTTAAAATGGATGCAACCAGACTAATTAGAGGGAGATTTCTGCAGCATATTTATTTATTTTTTTATTAACAAACAGAATGTTCCTTTATTGAACCAAACGCATGATACAAAGACATAATGGAATTAGTCACAAACAATAAAATGTACATTGACAATAAAATTGAAGGAGTACAGCATCTTCTACATAATAGTATATAGATAGCATATCAAAAATATAATACTAGCGCAGAGTCCAAGCCATATCAAAATTGGACCAAGAAACAAGGAGAAGCGAAAGAATATGACAACCTTCAACAGAGAACCAGTGTGATCTAGGGGAGACACAATCAACCCCCCCCCCCCCCCCCGCTGTCCAAGGCTGCCACAGCTTCTCACAATTTTTAGGACAGTTCCTGTTGATATAAGTCAACTCATATAAAGAAAGGGCAAAGTTGATAGATTTTTCCCATGAACCTAAAGAGAGGGGGGGGGGTTCCATTTCATGATAATTTCCCTCTTGGCATAATAGAAGAGATACGATATTAATAGTTTGGTATATCTAGGACTCTGTTCATCATTGTGAATCCCTAGTACTAACAGCTCCGGTGATAGTGGGAGCGACAATTGTAGGCGGGCATTCAGTTTCCATCACTGCCCCCCAAAAGCTAGCCACCCTCAGACACTCCTAAAACATATGTAGGTATGTACCCCATGTTATTCCCACAATGTGCGCAGTTCTGTGTTCTATGCAGATACATTCTATGCAGCCTCCGGGGGGTGTAATAGACTCTGTGTAGAAACTTTGTCTGAATGAGTTTATTCCGTAGGGAGATTAACAGTCTGCTACGGTCCTCCCAGTCCTCCCTATTCAAGCCAGGTAGGTCCGCCTTCCATAAGCCCTTCAGTTTCTCCATCTTCTGCAGCATATTTGGCAAGTACAGAATCACAATATGTATAAAATAATATGCAAAGTGCTTGGAGGGAAGCTTCAGAATGGCAAAGATGTTTTTATTACAAACTATGTGAGCAGACTACAGTTCCTCTAACTACTTGCGGACTGCCCCATTGTAAAAATACTGCGGCAGGGCGTCATCTCTGTGCCGGATCATGTACATGTATGTGACCTGACATTTCTGGGTAGGGGGCATGTGCGTGTGCCTCCTCGTCCGAAGTCGGTCAGCAGGTCTGACAATTATTTATGGCTAGGACCCACTGATCGGCTTAGCAAATCACAGTACAGAGCCCTAATGTTTACTAACCACACAGGGCTCTGTACACAGAGCAGCGACGTGGCAAAGCAGGGAGAAAAAAACAACCTCATCTCTTACTAAGGGTCGGTTCACACTGGCTCCACATGCGCTCCGACTTTGAGAGTACAAGTCACATGATATGTCAAAATCAATGGTACCCTATGAGAGCTGTCTTAACTGGTCCAACTTTGAAAAAGGTTCCTGCGCGACTTTGGTCCAACACAATTTGATTTGAATGTAAGTCGCATCCAAGTCGGATCACTATCTTAACTGATCCGCCTTGTGCTCTGAGATCAAGTGTATGCAATGTTAGCAATACAAAATCCCTTTAAAAAAACGGCGTGGGGTC
>BLSH010400846.1:806547-820476 GCA_018402905.1 Glandirana rugosa
GCTCTAGCCCCCCCCCCCCCAAATCCATACTAGGCTCTTTGAGTCTCAGTTTTTTTTGCCAATGTCATGTAGCAGAATACATCTTGGCCTAAATTTATGAAGAAATTCGTTTTCTTTATTGAATAATTTTTATAGCAGAAAGTAAAAAACATTTTTTTTTTTCAAAATCTTTGTTTTTTTTTGGTTTATAGAATAAAAACCCAGTGGGGATCAAATATCATCAAAATAAATCTCTATTTGTGTGAAAAATAAAATGATATAGATTTCTTTACAGTGTTGCATGATGCCAGTTAAAGTAACACAGTGTCGAATAGCAAAAATTGACCATGAAGAGGGTAAAATCTTATGGAGTTTAAGTGGTTAACATTATGCAATAATCCATTACTATCATTAATAGTTTTTAACAGATCTCGCTTTTTAAAATGTAGAACAAAACAACGTTGAACTTACAGTGTACATTTCTCAGTATACCTTTTACATCTGACAATAGCATTTGCATCAATGTTCAAGTTTGGGGAAAACCACTCAATAAAAGTCAATAATTTCAGAAAGAATCACATTCTGGGATCTTTGGAGATCACAGTTTGTAAAAGACCATGAAGTGGAAGCTCTTTGGCCCCTTTCACACTGCGGCGACTTGACACGCAATTTTAAGGGTGCAATTCTGATGCGATTTCAGGGAAAGCCTGTGCAAACTTGAGGTCTATGGACCTCATCTCGCATGAAAGTCGGACCAAAGTAGTGCAAGGACTACTTTGAAGTCGGCATGACTTGAAGTCGTACATTTATGAATGGTTGTCATTGGAAATCATGGGGAACGACTTGTCATGTGACTTTGCAGTCTAAAGTCACAGGACAAGTCGCACAAGTGTGAAAGGGGCCTTTAGGTTTGCACAGACATTCCCTAAAATCTTGTCAAAATTGCATCAAAATCGCGTCAAAATTGTGCCAGCAAAATTGCATCAAAATCACGCAACTTTCAAGTCGAGGCATGTGAAAGGGGCCTTTTACATTACATTTTTTCTGTACGGATTCAGCAAAAATAAGCCTGTGCATTGCTAACCAACCTCATGGGAGGTTCTCTAACCCTTATGTTTTATAATCAAATGGAGCTAACTGTTACAGCATAGCATGACTATGTGCTTGGATATTTTGTGCTTTATCATACGGGCATATTTACAAAAATCTGTGAATATGGCATACACAAAATATTAACCAGATGCAAGTTTTTCTTGTGAATATGTTTTAATATACAGTGAATGATTTTGCCAGTGACAGTTTGGTGAATGGCACATTCACTACTTTCTAAATACGCCCTTTAGTGCTGAAGCTTCCTTGCAGCTTGTTTTAAGTTAAAGTCAACTCTCAGATTAAGGTCTGTGTTTAAAGTGGAACCAAGCTCTGCAAAATACTCACCCCAAACTTCCAGCAATTCAATGATTACATCCCTCAGCAGCCACTGTCATCTTCTCCGTGGGATGCTTCTGGATGCCAGGTTTATGGCTTCTCGTTTAGCCAGCTGGGGGTGACGTCATCCCGTACATGTGCACAGAAGTCATTCATTTTGGCACAGCCACAGTGTGTTTGGAATGCACACTGAGCTACACATTTGCAACATGTGTACATTCATTAGAAGAAGCAAATAGGCAGGTAAGTATATTTTATTGCAGAAGAGACATAACATGCCTCTTCTGCAATAGATGCCTGCTCACAGCTTTTAAAATGTTAAGTTTAGGTCCATTTTAACATTTCCCAACTGAAGCTGGAGGGTGCTTTAAAAGCCTCAAGAATAACTGAAGCCTGCTGAAAGCTCTGCAAATTCTATATAGAATCTTGCTGTACAAGCTGCGAGCTGAAGCCTGTTTCTACAAGGTCTTAAAGTGGTTGTAAAGATATCATGATTATTTTAATAAAATAATGAACAATGTTATACTTACCTGCTCTGTGTGTAATGGTATTGTACAGAGCAGTCCATTGTTATCTCAATGCATTATATGCATTAAGATATAAAGCCGAGGGGGGCGTGACCAGAAGCCGACCAGCATGGACGCTTAATCACAGAGCTCTCTCACAGCCGCTACCCTCCACAGGATTTACGGAGCAAACACCTCATTATTATTGGGCAGATCCAGGGCCACCCGCTCCTCTAAAGCCCGCGGCTCATCTCAACCGCCGCCCGGCTCCGCGAGCAGCTTAAAAGACTTCTTCTCCCCGCTCGACATATCACATGCGGCGGGAAACAAGATGGCGCCAGAGGCCTCCCCGCCACACAGATCGCGGCCGCGATCCCCAGTTCCTCGCTGCAGACCTCGTGGGGACACAGACGAACAGGCTCACACTGAACAGTGCTCCATGCTCCCAAAAGGAGAAGCAGCCCTCGTCCGCCAAACCTCGGTGAGTGACGCTCCGAACACAGCACAGCAAGCAGCCCTGTTCTCACAACACCAGTGGCTGCCTCCCTCGCAGCCCCCTCCAACGGACACCCAATGCTCAGAGGCATATCCGCGCCTGCTGCGGACCCTCTCAGACCCCAGCTTCCAGAGAGAGGTTTCCCTCTCCCCAAGACCCTCTGCGGAGTCTCCCTCACCACTGAGCCCGGCCTCACAGACCTCGTAGTCCATGTCCTGGACGGAGCCCCCGGGGAGGAGGGTTGCAGCCCCACAACAACATCAGGCCATGATACCCTCCCCACCCAAAGCTCAGAGGCCTCCTCGTTCCCGGGACCCGAGCACTACCCGAAGCCCCAGCAGTGGGACACAAGGCACCAAAACTTATGCACAGGCACTCACATCACCGGAGCCAACGCATACCCCTGGAGTGGCCCATTCCTCTGACTTTCCTCCTACTCAGGCCCAGAGATGGCCCAAACCCCAGGCCCCCCCCCCAGGGACCCGAGCCTCATACCACTGGTAGTCAGCATCAGCAACACCTACCGTTTTCTACGCCTCCTCTGGATCCTCCATTTCCCCATCCCTGGCACTCTTACCTGAGCTCCATTCCTACCAAAGAGGACTTTAAACAATTAATAGAAGATGTTAAATCCACTTGCCGCAGTGAAATCCAGGCCCTTCGTGCAGGCCTCCAGCACTTAGCAAATAGAGTCGACCTAGTTGAGGAGGACATCCAGGAAACCAGAATAGCCATACAACGCACCCAGGCCCAGGGTGAGGATCACCGGTTCCTCCTCAGAGAAATGCAGAGACACATTGAGGACCTGGATAACCGGGGCCGCAGACACAACATAAGAGTGAGGAATATGCCAGAACAAGAGGGCCCGGAGGACATCCAACAGACCTTGGAGACATTATTCAACACAATGCTAGATGAACCTCCAGACAAACCAATCAAACTAGACAGAGCCCATAGAGCCCTCCGCCCCAAAAATCTAGCTTCTGCTCTTTGAGATATCATCTGTAGGGTCCACTCCTACCCGCTTAAAGAAGATATAATGAAGAGGGCCCGTATCCTCCGGAATATACAATACGAAGGAGTTCGCATTCAACTATTTCCGGATCTTTCAAGGATAACCCTACAGAAAAGAAGGTTACTTCAACCCCTGCTACGCACCCTTCAAGAACATGACATCACTTATCGCTGGGGATTCCCCTTCAGTCTCATGGCCAAACACAATGGGAAATCCGCAGTGTTGTGATACCCTGAAGATCTCTTACCCTTCTGCAACACCCTAGAAATCCCAATGCCAAACCTCCCGGATTGGGATTTGGTATCTATGCCTTTACCCCAGTCTGGAATAGAACGAAGGAATCCCTCAACAAAACGCCCAAGAGGCCCGGACTCTCCCCGCAAAACCCACAAACCGAGAAATGGGTGAAGACCGAACTGTCCCACTCACATACTAGGCTTAAAGCCACTTGCTACATAACGCTTTAGACAGACTGGACCTGCCCCTCCATCACTCAAGAAATCGCCCCGTAATAGAATCCTCCTTACCCTCCCTTTTTGCCCATTTGGCTACCAGCTGAGAGACATATGATTGGTTATCTTTCCCCTCACTGTTCCCCCCCTCTTCAAATAGACCCTACCTGTATAATCACTGCGCACTGTTCATCCACATTTTTGTGTTTTGTGGTAGAACAGTCCTATAGGAGTCTAGTTAATTCTAAAGCCCTCCCCCAGGGCTTGATTTAAAAGTACCTATTTCTCCTTTTACCAGAAAGTAATTCTATCATAATTCCTGAAGTTGTTTTCACAGTTTTACTTCTGTGTTTGTTTTATCCTGTGCGAACGCTTGTTTTCTCTTCCAGCTCGACTCTAATCCCTCCCTCTTTTCCTCCTCCCCCCCTTTTTTGGTGCCCTTCGGATCCTCCTGGAGACTAAGACTCTCTTCAGCTCACGAACGGAATCGACGAGACAGATAAGTTCTCATCTTATTTGCACGAACACATCATAATGGTCAATATCCTTTCTCTTAATGTTCGGGGCTTGAACTCCAACAGGAAGAGAAAACTAGCATTGGGGGAATTTACCAACACTAATGCAGACATTGTTATGATTCAAGAAACGCACTTCGACAAGCAAGGCCCATTCAAATTTGCATCCAAACTCTTCCCTCGAGTATACCAGGCCACTAACCCCAACAAAAAAGCGGGGGTGGCTATCCTGTTTCGTCGGGACTCCCCCTTCACATGCTCAGAGTCTCACATGGACCCTCAGGGCCATTATGTGATACTAAAAGGCACATGGCAAACGCAGCAAGTAACGCTCTGTGCCATATACGCCCCGAACACCCGACAAATTAGTTTCCTTTGCAGGACCCTAACCCAACTCTTTAACTGTCCACAGGGATACGTGATCGTGGGTGGGGACTTCAATTTACTACAATCAGCACTGCACGATGGTCATTCGATTAGATCCCAGAGTCCCCCCCCCCCCCCGCTCATTGCGAGAATCCCAACAATTTAGGCAAGTCACTAGGCAATTTGCTCTGTTCGATACCTGGAGAGTCCACCACCCTACTGATCACCAATATACATTCTTCTCATCGTCACACCAAATGCACTCCAGAATTTACTACTTTTTTGTTAATAACCCTACCTTAAATATCGTTAGATCAGTGGATATCCTCCCGATATCCTGGTCAGACCATGCCCCTATCCTACTCTCCATATCCTTAGGGACCCCGCTCCGCAAACCTTGCCAATGGCAATTAAACACTTACCTCCTGCAACATCTCCCCTCGACGCTTGAACTGAACACTACAATGTTACATTACTTTGCTGAAAACGACACACCTGAGGTGTCTATTACCACCACTATGGGAAGCCCATAAAGCAGTCCTTAGGGGAAAATGTATTGCCATTTCCTCAGCCATGAAGAAAAACACCACTACCCTTAAGACTAGCACAGAACGGGAACTTAAGGCCCTAGAACGACAACTTCAGCTAACCCCCTCTTTGTCCTTGCTCAAGAAAATCATTAACAAACGCACGATACTTAAAGACATTGCATTGGGCAGAGTGGAGAAAGCACTACTTAGAATGAAACAACAGTTCTATGATAAGGGCAATAAAGCTCACACCCTCCTGGCTAGGAAGCTCCGGGACCAGACCTTGACCAATACCCCTCGTCAAATCAGAGCCCACAATGGTCAACTGGTCTCTCACCCACGAGAAATAGTCTCGGCTTTCCGAGATTACTATGAAACACTCTATAATAATCAAGAAATCCCACACGTCCCCGCAACCCAGGACCTCCTCTCCCAAATAGAAGACTACCTAGAACAAAGTGGAATAGCCCATGTTACCCCCTCTGACCTCCTCTCCCTGAACATGCCCATTACAGAGGAGGAAATAGCCACCACGATTAAATCTCTCCCGTCACACAAAGCCCCAGGACCAGACGGCCTACCCTATGAATACTATAAGACGTTTTTGCCAAAACTAGCCCCCTACCTGTGCAGATTATACAATGCCTTCCTTAAAGACACCAAGATCCCTTCTGATATGCAGAGATCGTTCAGCACCAAAATCCCCAAACCTGACAAAGATCCCTCCCTCTGCGCTAGCTATAGGCCAATTGCGTTATTAAATACAGACCTGAAAATTTTTACGAAACTTCTTTCCATACGTTTAAATGCAATCCTCCCATCCCTGATACATAAAGATCAGGTGGGGTTTATCCCACTTCGCCAAGCCGGTGATAACACTAGGAAAGTCATAGATCTGGTGGACATTGTGAATCAAGACACCACCCCAGCGGTACTACTCAGTCTCGACGCAGAAAAGGCTTTTGACCGCCTTGGGTGGCCCTTTCTATTCGCCACTCTGCGCCATATGGGCTTTCAAGGCCCCTTCCTTAATGCAGTCCACCACCTCTATTACAACCCTACTTCACAGGTTAAAACTCCCTATGCTCTCTCCACCCCGTTTGCAATTAGCAACTGAACCCGGCAAGGCTGTCCACTTTCCCCCCTATTATTTGCACTATGTGTAGAACCCATAGCTGCCACGATAAGGAAACATGCGGACATCAGGGGAGTAATGATCCGGGATAGGGAATTTAAAATCTCACTGTTTGCTGATGACATAATCCTAACTATAACCCAACCGAGGGTCTCCCTACCCAATTTGCAGGCCGAATTGGATAGGTTCAGAGAACTCTTGGGATATAAAATTAACTCGACTAAATCACACGCCCTCCCTATTCACGTCCCCCCAGCAGAACTCAGCAGCCTCACGGATTCCTTTCCCTATAGATGGAACTCTCACTCAATCAAATATCTAGGAGTGCACATAACCCGGAACTTTTCCTCACTTTACCAAGCCAACTTCCCCCCTTTATTCCATCAAATTCGATCGCTACTTCAACAATGGAAGAAACATCACATCTTCCTTTTAGGGCGCATAGCTTCAATTAAAATGACCATCCTTCCCAAACTAGTCTACCTTTTTCAAACACTTCCAATACCAGTCCATTATGCCCAATTACAGAAACTGCAAACAGATCTGCTACAATACACTTGGAACTACAAAAGACATAGAATCCCTAAATCAGTCCTTCTGACCTCTCGAACAGAGGGTGGTTAGGCGTTCCCCAACCTTATCAAATACTACCAAGCCGCTCAACTTCACGCTATAGCCTCCTGGTTCACCCAACGCTCCTATAACAGGTGGACAGAAATTGAAAAATTTACACTAGCCCCCATACATCCAAACAGCTTTCTATGGAGCTCGAAAGCAGAAGGCTCAGCCTCCTCCACGTTGGGAACAGTATCTCACTTGAAATCACTATGGCGCTCGCTATCACGCCAACACAATCTCACCTCAGATAACTCTGTACTTACCTCCTTTCTTTACAACCCGGAACTCCCGGCGGGACTGACTCACCAGATGTCCTCACCATGGGCAACGGGGAACCTATTCCACTTCGGCCATCTAGTTGATCCTATCACTAGGATACTATTGCCATTTGCGAAACTCCAGGACAAATTTGGGCTGCCCCGCCAAACATTTTATAGCTACTTACAAATCAGGCACTACGCCCAGTCACTCACACCCACCCTAAAATTCTCACTACCCACCCCCTTCGAGAGCATAATCCTAGAAGGGACGAGTAGAAGGGGCATAATCTCTGACATCTATAAAATCTTAAACACATACCCATTCCAGAAATATGGAAAACATTTATATATGCGTAAATGGGAAAGAGCATTAGGAGTCACCTGGACTATTGCAGAATGGCAGGTTATATGGTCCCAAGCATCCAAGAGCTCCCTCTGCACCCTATATAAAGAAAATACCTATAAAATCATGTACTTTTGGTACATGACTCCTGATATTCTGCACTCAATATACCCTACCTCACCAGACAGATGCTGGAGATGCCTAAAGGACAAAAGGCACACTAATACACATATACTGGCAATGTCCCGCAATTGTACCCTACTGGCAAAAGATAAATCAGCTTCTCCACAAACTATTTGGCCCACATACTCAGATGTCACCCGATCTTTTCCTCTTGGGTCTCCCCCCAAAAACTCTCCCTAAACCACACAGGAAGCTCATGCTTAATATCCTCACTGCAGCACGCTGTTTAGTAACACTACACTGGTAAAGACGCGAACCCCCCTCACAAGAGGCCCTATACACCAGAATTAAGGATGTAGAGCTGATGGAAAAAATTACAGCTAGACTATAAGAGCACCTGGACGTGCATAACCATATCTGGGCGCCCTGGCATCTCCAGGAGGATCCCACATGAAGGTAACCAAACCCCCCCCCCCTTCCCTCCTTTTTCTCTTCTCTACTTATGCAGATACTTTCACCTGCAGAGATGTTATAGCAATGCAAATTGCCTATCACTGATTATGTTATTCAAACATGTAAACGACATGTATATATTTCGCTCTCTGTCTGCATTGTTATATGTAACTAATCTGAATCTCAAAAAAAACAAAAACTGTTATTTAAAAAAAAAAAAAAAAGATATAAAGCCTTCGGTGTGCAACAGCCCCCCTCAGCCCCCCCCCCCCAGTAATTACCTGAGGTCCCTCTCTGTCCACGAGTGTCTCAGCCATCCGAGATTCTCCCCCCTAATTGGCTGAGACACAGCAGCGGCGCCATTGGCTGCTGTCATTCAGCTAGCCAATCAGGTAGAGAGGGGTGGGGCCGAGTCGGGGTTCTGTGGCTGAATGGACACAGGGAGCTGTGATTTGGCTCAGGGGCCCCCATAGCAAGCTGCTTGCTGTGGGGGCACTGAACAGGAGGGAGGGGATCACAGAAGAGGGACCCAAGAAGAGGAGGATGGGGGCTGCTCTGTGCAACAGAGGAGGTATGACATGTTTGTTGTTTTTATAGGGAAAAAAAAAACGTGACTTTACAATCACTATATGACGAACGCAAATCAGTGATTTGTATCCTTCACAGCATAAAATCGATTTATTTAACGTGGAGGTACAAAATCCAGAACACAAGCAGCTTACACGAGGGCCTTAATATTTTCTGAGTGACCTAAGTGAGTCTTCTCTGAGGGCACTCATGCAGGCCCAATTCCAAGCCAGGCTGTGTGCATCCATAGACACACACAGTGCAGCACAGCCCTGCCCCCCCCGCGCCTGTACCTGGTCGCCAATGCACTCTCTGTGCCTGTAAGAGAGAGGGGGGAGAGAAGACAAGCACTGCTGTAGACATGGTGCTCGATTGAAAAAGAGAAGACAGGTAAGTATTTAAAGGGGGGGGGGGTGGCTGGCGGAAACACATCATGCCTTTATAACCGATTTGTCTCACTCTTGGGCATAGCTGGAACTTTTCCAGGGGGTCTTCTATGGAGCATCTGTATAAAATAAGCAATTTTCCTCAAATAGCACAACTCTATTTTTTGTCATTTTGTATATTATTTATTCCAGAGAAGTAAAAACGCACTGTGGAATGCTGACTATTAGTTTCCAGTTCTAAGCCAACACAGATTGACATCATGTATTTATCCAGGTAGAACATGCAACACGTAAACTGGTCAATGAAAATGAACCCTTTTTACTCTTATGCCAGGGCCAATATCCCAACCTGACAAAATTGTTTTGTACACAGCAAACATTGTATAATTCTTGATTTAGAATATCTTTGTATATTATTTGTTCTTCAGTACAGTGGTTTGGGCATGTCAGAAGAAACATATTGGGTGAATAACATTTCTTCCTTGCCTCATTTGTCTCTGTTGGTGGGCCAACAAGGTTCACTATTGTGACATTCACCATCCCAGAGCGACAGGTTGTGAGCAATTTCAAAACAAGTAAAAGCCCGATTTCCTGAACATCTGTTCATGACACTCCTGTAGCACTAAGCAGGCCTGACGTGTATTCACAAGGCTCTGCTACAGGATTCATAAATTCACATTCAATGTGACTTCTATGCGGCTATCCACTACATGCCCTACTGCATATCCTGCAGCAAGATATACTGTACATTTTATTTTAATTATCAGCAGACCTTGATCAAAATTTTAACTCCTCATTATATTGGTCTTGTCTCAAAAGTATCTGGCAAATAGTTTGTGGACTACAGATTGTGAAAGCCAGAATTCAGTGTTGACTCTAAAGGCCCGTACATGCGGAAAAGTCGGAAGTAAAATCTCATCCGACGAACGATCTGCCGACTTTGTGATCGTTAGTATGGTGCCTTCGACAGCCGATTAAGAATTTTCGGACCACAAAAACTGTATGTGCAGGCTACAAAATGTTTATCATACGTGAACACAACATCTGATTGTCGTTTAATCGGTACAGTTTTCTTCCAAAAAAAAATAATCGTAAGAGCAAGACTATGCATGCTCGGAAACTAAAAAATACATACAAAACAAATCAACACATTACATCACTTCTGAAGTTGAATTCTATGATACGAGAATTTTCGTATGAAAGGAACCTCTTCACTTTCAACATGAGACTAGCATGCAACAAAAATGTATGAAAATGTATCCGATAATCTGATTGTGTGTATGAGGCTTTAGGCCAGGGGTCCTCAAACTATGGCCCTCCAGTTGTTCAGGAACTACAATTCCCATCATGCCTAGTCATGTCTGTGAATGTCAGAGTTTTACAATGCCTCATGGGATGTGTAGTTTCGCAACAGCTGGAGGGCCGTAGTTTGAGGATGCCTGCTTTAGGCCAAGCTTTAGATGTGCAGCAGCCCTTGCTGCCACTCTGAAAAGCAACCTATGGTCAATAGGTTGCCTCTTCACAACCTGTTTTAATCCAAATGTCACACCACAAAGCACAGCCTGCATCTGCCACACGGTTGCATGGCAGTTGCAGTGCAGCCGGCCCCATTCACCTGAATGGGTTGCATTCTGCGGCGGTACTGCACACTGGATGCAACAGAATGGCATACATTTTGTTGTGCCCGCAAAGCATCACGACGTGGGGTGGTCGGGTGCACAAAAAACGCAGCTTAACCACCTGTTTTTGCTACCCCCAACCAACCACAAGTGTTAACAAGCCCTATTTCTTAGAATTTTGTTAACCCAATATGTTTTGCTCCTTACAGACTTTACTGAGGAAGCATCACGTTCACCCAGTATCTTAAGTCTTGTCAGCTTTGAACCTGAAGAAAGGTATGGGGTAAAGTGAGATCATATCAGTGCCCGTCCCAAAATATATAGCACCAAAAATCAACATATAGTGGGTGGCAGGGATTTTAAAGGACACAATACACAGATATATATATAAAAAAAAAAGTACAAAACCCCTTTATTGAGCACATTAAAATAACAGACTAAAACATTATCTGAAGAACAGGTAGCCAACACAGGCCCACTGACTATACAGTGCCTTGAAAAAGTATCCATACTCCTTGATATTTTCCACATTTTGTCATGTTACAACCAAAGACGTAAATATATTTTATTGGGAATTTATGTGATAGACCAAAACAAAGTGGCATGCAATTGTAAAGTGGAAGGGAAATGATAAATGGTTATCCAAATAAATATGTGAAAAGTGTGGCGTGTATTTGTATTCAGCCCCTTTTACTCTGATACTCCTAACTACAATATAGTGGAACCAATTGCCTTCAGAAGTCACCTAAATAGTAAATAAGGTCCACCTGTGTGTAATTTAATCTCAGTATAAATACAGCTGTTCTGTGAAGCCCTCAGAGGTTTGTTAGAAAACCTTAGTTAAACAGCATCATGAAGGCCAAGGGACACACCAGACGGGTCAGGGATAAAGTTGTGGAGAAATTTAAAGAAGTTTTAATTTATAAAAAAATATCCCAAGCTTTGAACATCTCACGGAGCACTGTTCAATCCATCATTAGAGAATGGAAGGAGTATGGCACAACTACAAACCTACCAAGACATGGCCGTCCACCTAACCTGAGAGGCCGGGCAAAGAGGGCATTAATCAGAGAAGCAGCCAAGAGGCCCACGGTAACTCTGGAGGAGCTGCAGAGATCCACAGCTCAGGTGGGAGAATCTCTTCACAGGACAACTATTAGTCATACACTCTGCAAATCTGGCCTTTATGGAAGAGTGGCAAGAAGAAAGCCATTGTTGAAAGAAAGCCATAAAAAGTCCCGTTTGCAGTTTGCTAGAAGCCATGTGGGGAACACAACAAACATGTGGAAGAAGGTGCTTTGGTCAAATGAGACCAAAATTTTACTTTTTGGCCTAAAAGCAAAAAACACTATGTGTGGCCGAAAACTAACACTGCACATCACCCTGAACACACCATCCTCACCGTGAAACATGGTGGTGGCAGAATCATGTTGTGGGGATGCTTTTCTTCAGCAGGTACAGGGAAGCTGGTCAGAATTGATGGGAAGATGGATGGAGCCAAATACAGGGCAATCTTAGAAAACCTGTCTGCAAAAGACTTGAGACTGGGGCGGAGGTTCACCTTCCAGCAGGACAACCATAAACATACAGCCAGAGCTACAATGGAATGGTTTAGAACAAAGCATATTCATGTGTTAAAATGGCCCAGTCAAAGTCCAGACCTAAATCCAATTGAGAATCTGTGGCAAGACATGAAAATTGCTGTCCACAGACGCTCTCCATCCAATCTGACAGAGCTTGAGCTATTTTGCAAAGAAGAATGGCCAAAAATGTCACTCTCTAGATGTGCAAAGCTGGTAGAGACATCCCCAAAAGACTTGCAGCTGTAATTGCAGTGAAAGGCGGTTCTACAAAGTATTGACTCAGGGGGGCTGAATACAAATGCACGCCACACTTTTCACATATTTATTTGTAAAAAAATGTAAAAAACATTTATCGTTTTCTTCCCACTTCACAATTATGTGCCACTTTGTGTTGGTCTATCACATAAAATCCCAATAAAATACATTTACATTTTTGGTTGTAACATAACAAAATGTGGAAAATTTCAAGGGGTATGAATACTTTTTCAAGGCACTGTACATGCATATGTGATGACACTATAAAAAACAATAGTAGCTACAATATATCTCCATCCAATGAGTGTGGTCCAAATGTCCAATGCGTTTCAAGACTGAATCTCTTCCCCAGGGACAGCTTAGGGATAACACCCAGAGATATAGCAGCGAATCACATATAGGAGTATAGCCTGTGACAAATGTTTAAAATTCCCTTTATGACTTTAAAGTGCTCAGTCCAGTGGGAATTTGGGGGGGGGGGGTGTCAATGGGCAGGGTCAGACAGCAATGCCCAAGATCCTGAGGAGCGATCTATATCAAAGAAAGGGTCCGCCCGGCACCCCATAATGCTCCCTTTAAAATCCCTGCCACCCACTATATGCTGACTTAGCTTTGTGAACCTTATTTTACAGCTAATCATTCTACAAAATTATTTTTTTTGGGTTATAGGGAGGTTTTAGCCATTTATCCCCTCCCAGATCCCTGTCTATCTTTTCTACATATGATCACTCTCACGGTCCAGTAACTTGGTGATATGATCTGATTGCAACTATATAGGCTATAGATATGACCTTAGGCTGCATTCACACCTGGGCAGGGCTGGACTGGGACAAAAATTTGGCCCTGGATTTCATCCAGACCGGCCCACTTTAATTGATTAAAATGCTGCCCCCCCCCCCCCGAAAAAAAAATAACACCCACCAAAAGGCCCCCTAATCCACTATTGTATATCATGAGATGGTGAGAGAGAGAGAGGTGGAAGTGAGAAAGAGGGGGTGAGTATAGGACCCCTTTCACACTGAGGGGATCCGCTCAATGGGGTCCGCCAACTCAGCGAGAGATCTCTCCGATGATCTCCACTGAGTCGGCGGATGAGAGCTCCGTCTCTGCACAATGTGCAGGACAAACCTATCAGCTCCCTGCTGTCCTCTATGGGCAGATCGGATGAAAATGGATCCGTCTGTCCGTTTTCATCTGATCTCATCCAATCTGATCCATTAGATGGATGGTGAACGTATCACCTATACGTCTATTTTAGCGGATCTTGACTTCGTCCGCTGACAACCGCCTGGTCATAGAG